>JAXGGA010002234.1:0-127552 GCA_038373865.1 Uloborus plumipes
AGCGAAATCCTGTGGATCGAGAACAGCTCTGCGAACAACGAGACGGGGCTGTTCGAATTCAACATCACCGAGATAGTGGGCAACTGGATGACTCGGGGGAATCTGTTGGCTTACGTTTCTGAAATGTGCAACGACCCGTTTGACGAATCCAGAGCTATCTTGAGACCCATCATGATCATACAAAAAAAGTCGAACGAGATCCTGCACCGGAAGAGGCGTAATCTTTGTGCCCCGAATGCAACTGGGTGCTGTTTGAAATCTTTACACGTAAGTTATTTTTTGAACATCCTTCAAGACATAGGTACTGCCATTTTTTAATGAAGTTTCTTTCGTTCTTTCAAATGGGACTGCTCATATAGCTTCTTGCCATTTGCAGACCTAGTGCATTCCCCGAGACCGGCACCCACTCTTTCATATGTGGTACCACCATCGGTGAAATGCCATTGCCACAAAGTTTTGACTCCCAGTTTCCTCACTAGATGGAGACACCTGAGCTCTGTTAGATGCGAAACTGCACTAGAAATTTAATTTTACCAAGTGATACTTAATGTCAAACAAGTAGTCGAGGGATCTTTTACATGCTGCATAATCATACGACATGGACGCTGTCGATTTGCTGCATCGTGAAAATCCACCGACAGGTGTCGAGTTTGACCCTGTGTCTTTGGGCGTGAGAGGCTAGCGTCTTAACCACTACACCCCTCTGTCGGCTTTTTAATAAAGTTAGAGCATAAATATCAAATATTTAAACATAGTTTTTTAATATATTCAACATATTTTAGCATAAGTCAGAAACTAAAATGACCATTGTTAAAAACTTCGTTTTGTTTTAATATTTTTAAATTTTCAATCTACATTAGTTTTGCTTTAATTTCCACGTCTTCTGAAGAAAACAAAAATATGAATTTAATTTTAAAAAATCTGTCGAATTTTCAAACTGAAAATGTTCATGAATCCGACTTTCTTTCATAACTTTGTGAACAAAAGAAGAAAAAAGTTTTTTTCCCCTCTAATTCAAAGCATTGTAACGCATTATTTTTCTTAGCCCTATCTAAAATTATACATACAGGTGCCCAGGTTACTGGCAGTACAGCTCGCCTACAGCAGCCGTTCTCAATCTGAGGGTCACGAACCCCAACCCCTTCTAGAGTAGAATAGAATAAGTTCAAAGAAGGCAAGTATGTTTCTAAGAAATAAAATGAAAAGCTGAAACTAACGTTAATTTACTCAAATTCTTAGTTACATGTAACTATTATCGACATTATCTTTCTTTCTGCAATTTTTATCCACACATCTCTGAAGCTGGATTTTCCGGAACAGGACATATCCGCCGCAAATTTTACCCCCCTCTTTCCCGCATGGGACATTTCCGCCGCGACTCCTATTCCCCCTCTGACTGGCACAGGAACAGGACAAATCCGCCACGCCATTTCCAAATCTGAGAAAGGGGTTACTGGTTTATTTTTTTCATTCTTGGCGACACATCTTCATTTGGCGACAAAGACTAAATAAGAAAGCGGAATTTATTCCCGGACTACTTATATTAGGGAGGAATTGCAAAGAAGTCAAAAAAAAAAAAAAAAAAACACACACACACACACAATGCAGTGTAAATCAACTTAAACTTCGCCAAATATTACACTCTACCAGTTCAATCGGCGGATTTGTCCTGTCGTACAGAAATAAAACGGCGGGGAGAGACGCGGCGGAAATGTCTCATGAGAGGATGATAGAGATAAATTTTGCGGCGGAAATGTCCTACGTTGCGGCGGAAATGTCCTGTGCCCAACCGCAATTTTCAATGCCTTGTTCGATGTTCTGACTTTAATCATGTTAATGCTGAACTTTAATCATGTTAATGCTGAAAATCCGGGCACAGGACATTTCCGCCGCAACGTGAAAATGGCGGTTCGTCTATAAAGTAGCCATGCTTAGAGCGTTTTTTACACTTGTGACGTCAAAAACGAAAATGAAACCGCGACTGATCGTCTTTTAAGATTTTTTTTTTAAAAGAAAGAAAATGAGTCAAAATTAAGAAAAAAAATAATTCACCCCATGTTTTCGACTGTACTCTTTCAGAAAAAAAATATTTTTGAAAAATGTGAAACTCTGCCAGTCATTATGTTGGCTATTTTCAGGTCTACTTCGAGGACATCGGTTGGGACAACTGGATTCTAGATCCTCCTTCATATGACGCAAATTACTGCACCGGAGAATGTGCAATAGACCTCTCCTCAGCAATGTATCCACACACCACAGTGCTCATGAACGATCAAGGAACCAATGTTTCGTTCTGCTGTGTGCCGAGGTTGAAACCGCTCAACATACTCTACATGACTGAAACGAACAAAACCTACTACTTCTATCTGAAAACGATGCCAGATATGATGGCAGAAAGTTGCGCATGCGCGTGAGAATGTTTGGACGTAGTATTTTAAAGATGTCATGGAAGAAAACGCCATTTCACCAGGATTCATTTTGATACATCGGAAATTTGTCTTTCACGTCAGAAGTCAGGGCCTAGCTCCTCACAAGCAGAAAACCGACCGAGACCGAAGGCAGAAACCGAAAATCCGGGTACTTCCTATTTTCCTAAAATAGGAAAAAACCAAGATTTTTGGTTTCGGTTTCTGTTGATAGGGAGTCGCAGAAACCGAACCACAGCCGGTTTTCTGCTGATGTGGAGCTCGGCCCTCAGTTGAAAATGCTCAAAGCTGGTATTAGAATTGAACAGTCATATGAGGTTTAATCGAACGGAAATATTGAGCAGAAATTACTTTCTTGGTGGAGCGACTATTGCTTGGGGAATTATATTAACGTGGAACATTTGGTGCGCTTTCAAAAAGTTCATCCAAACTAGTCAAGATGAAGCGTTTATCCGCCTTTCAAATATTGCCAAACTCAATATATGCTTAGTAATTTGGGGTTTTGAAACTTTTCAAATAATACAGGTTTTCGATCTTTCATGTCATATATTTTTTTATAATGTAGAAAATCTTTATGTCAAAAGCAATTGAAGAACTTAGGGAAAAACATGTAATTATCTCATTAAAAACAAAAGATTTTTAATTTTCTTTGTTAGCCCTAATAATAAAGACCTATTTTCAGTGAAGAGACAAGATCCGTCCAAAGAGGAGATATTTTGATAATTGAGATTTTTGTGCCAAATTTTGAGTTTTTATTCTGGCAATAATGGTAAGGCAGACAAACATTAACGCCTACTCTGTCCTCAAAAAATGTTATTGCAGTGGGAAAAACCACCAAGAGTTTTCGTTATCGTAATTTTTCCAAATGGAAGAAATTGGGTAAAAAAAAGAGCCATGGACGAAATTAACAGCTTTAAACACAGACCGCTGCTGCAACAAAAATTGGGGAGGGGAGGGGGAGTCAAAAGTAATATATGAAAAGTAGGGGGAGGAAGTTCGGTGTGCGCTGCACCTAAAGCTCCCCTCTTTTGAGGGGAGGATTATATTGTATCGTTGGATTTAAGTGTCAATAGTAATTTAATGACCTTCTGTAAAAATTCAGACATGGCCTCAAAAATCAGAACAATTCGCTGCGTCAAACTCAAAGTTACATTTGATTTTTTGTGAAGTAATAACACGGAAAAATGTTTAACACACTGCCTGTTTTCCTTAAGTGAAGTTTGCTTGCCTTCTGAAAGAACACGCAAAACATTTCAGTCAATTTTCCAATATTCATCTGTTTGTCCCCTTACAGCATGATCTCCTAAGTTCTTCAATTAAGGGAATCCGATTTTAATCAAATGTATACGAAAGTTTTATTGTGACGATTTATTTTTGCTGTGAATGACTTTTTATAATGCTAAACTGTGATATCATTTTTGAAAATGATTTTTCCCCCTGTAAAATACTTTTGCATTTCTTCTATACGAAATAATTCATAAATAAAGTTTGTTTTTGAGTAATTTGTTATTTGACGCAAATAACATCCAAAACAACACGTGAAATAAAAAAGGGTGTGCTCTTCATTCATCCCTAAAGTATTCTACACAGGAATGGAACTTAGGAGAGTTGGGGTAGATGAAAAGAAAATTTCATTGTTTCCGTTTCAGATCCTTGGGCCGGAATTCAAGTGAAACACGGACGATCGCAACTCACCATTGCAATCGCAAATTCCCAAAGTTGGATTCAAGTGAAAGGTTAAAATTGCTACGAGATGCTATTCTATCGCAATTCGACTTCCAGTAGCGATTGCGATCGCCGCGAAGCGATTGCAATGGTGTTTCACTTGAATTCGGCCCTTAATTTCTTTGTGTATAAACTGAGGGACTAAATTTTGTATATTGTATCCAAGATTATACAAAGGTGTGTATGAAAATCTACTTATATTAAAAACTGAGTATCTTTCTAACTATCTTTCTTTCTAACTATCTTTCTTTCTAACTATCTTTCTTTCTAACTATCTTTCTATCTTTCTATGTCACGCTTCTTTCTCCTGAACGCCAATGAACTGAAAGTCGAACCAGGTACCGATAGATAGGTAATTTTTCAAGCTTCATTAGTTTCAATCTATATAATTATACGATTTTAATTAGCGAAGATATCAATTAATAAGTAGTCAAATTTAAAGCGATTAAGCCTAATAAATGATTAAACTTCCAAGACATTTTTTCTTACCGTTGCCATTTTGAATTAAAACGTTAATTAAATTATTGAACTATTTAAAGCTCCAAGATATTTATTTCTTTCCGTTGCGATTTTAAGGCAGGGATTCAAGTGAAACACGGACGATCGCAACTCACCAATGCAATCGCAAATTCCAAAATTTGGATTCAAGTGAAACGAATTCACTTGAATTCGACTTACAGTAGCGGTTGCAATATGCAAACGCCTCGAAGCGATTGCAATGGTGTTTCACTTGAATTCGGCCCTAAATTAAAACGTTAATTAATTTGAACTTTTTAAAATGAAAGAGTGTTATTTTTTTCCATTGTCATTTTGAATACGTGTTATAACAAAATTCTAACAATTGTTTTTATTCTAATTATTAATGACATATTTTTTCTCTGGTACCATTTTGAAAATGTGTTTTTAAATAAAATTGCAATTGCTGTTTTTAGAATGGACTTTTTCTGGCTGCGATCCAAATATTAAAAGAACTTTTTCGTTTAGAATTTTGCAATTAATTTTACAGGAAGAAAGCGGTTTGGAAATAATTGTTTTTGGAAAGGAATTTTATTTGTTATTTAGGGAGAGTGCTAAGTATGCGCTACTTGACATCGTCTTTATTTTTGAGGAAGTATGTGCAAATAATTCGATTGATTCTTTGATGCAGGAAAGCTTTTTAGCGAGCCGCTTTAGCGGGGAGTAGTTTATTAAACTTTTCCTTGGTACTTTAAAGGCGAGCCGCCTTGGCGGCGAGTAGTGAATTGAAACTTTCCTCGCTACTGTAAAGGCGAGCCGCCTTGACGGCGAGTAAACTGTTTAAACTTTCCTCATTTCTTTAAAGGCGAGCCGCCTTGGTGGCGAGTAGTTTTCTCAAACTGCCTTCACTACATTACAGCCCGTGCAACGCCGGGCTACGCAGCTAGTCAAACTAAATAAAGAGTGATTCCATACCAACTCACCTGAAAAAAGAAAAGTTGGTCGCACGACCGACTCGGATTTTCTTTAAATTTTGACACACAGGTTGATTATATAGAGGCATGGAAAAGCCCAAATTTTTAGGTTCCTGCTTCACTTATTTTCTGAGATACATGCCCTCAAAGTTTGTCCGGCCCGTCAAAATACTAAAAAAGTGATGTTATTTAATCTATGTTATTTAATCTTTTTTTTTTTTTTTTAATTGTACTCATGCAATATGCAATATAAAAGTGTTAGGTTTTTACTCCAGGCAATCAGAAAAAAAATTCTAGAACGTTCATAATGAAAATTGCTAAGGTACAGGACTCTGAAGTTGCCGCCACAAAAATTTAATTTTGCCGATTTTGCTAAAATCGAGAAATTTATTCCAAAAAAAGGAAGACATAACCAAAGGTTTACTCACTTTCTGGTAGTGTTCAGATGTTTACTGTAAATGGTTACACAATGCATAACTTTGGTTTCTCACTCCTTCTGGAAATATTTGAGCTTAAAGATAAAGCAACCAACAGTTCGACCAGTGTCCAAGTGGTTGGGTTGCTGCCCAGGTACGGAGTCAATAGGAGCTGGTTAAACCAGCGGGCTAGGTGCATGAACCTGATACTCAAAGAAATTTGCCATATGCGCAGTATCAGATTCATCGATGTGTGGAGTTATTGTAAGCGAGATTGGATTGCTAGGGATGGCCTGCATCTGAGTTCTACAGGGGTTAAAATGGTTAGTGGTTTGGTTTTGGAGTATTCTGAGTCAAAAAACTAAGTTTGAAAGGGGGGCAGGGTTCACGGAGAAGGTTGCAAAAATATGCAAACTATTTGGGTTTAATTAGGAATGGTAATAAGGAGGAAAATAAGAGTAGTCATTTCAACAATTTTGATTCAAGAAATCGTAAGGGGTTGAATAAAAACAAGTTGAGCATGCTTAAGGTTTTTTATACCAATGCTCGCAGTATTAGGAACAAGATGGAAGAATTAAAAAGCATAATCACAAATGAGAATTTGGATGTAATTGGAGTTACCGAGACATGGGCTACCAAAAATGATGATGATTTATTGTGTATTCCTGGGTATAATTTGTTTAGACAAGATAGAGTGGGTAAAAGAGGTGGTGGGGTTTTATTTTATGTTAGAGATACTTTAACTTGCAATGAATTGGCAATAAATGACAAACCTAATGATATTGACATGGTTTGGCTAGAATTGATGAGCGGTAAGGGTAAAAAATTACGTTTGGGTAACATTTATAGGCCACCTAATCTAAGCCAGGGTCAAGATGAACAGATGTATCGTATTATTAGAGACATGTCGAGTAAGGGACCGGTAATTATAATGGGGGATTTCAATTTTCCGGGCATTGATTGGAATAATTCTTACCCCAATAATAGTAGAGAAGAGGAATTTCTAAAAGTAATTGGTGACTGTTTTTTAGATCAAGTTGTTTCTGAGGGAACACGGCAGGATACTGTTTTGGATCTTGTTTTCTGCAATGTTGAAGGCTCTGTACAGGCATTATGTGTAGGGGAGCATATTGGGGATAGTGACCACAACAGCATTAGGTTTGGGATTAAGTTTGATATGCACAAAGACAAAAATTTTAGGTTTGTACCTAATTTCAGAAATACTGATTTTGTCGCACTCAGGCAGAGTTTGAAAGCGGTTTTTTCATCAGGTTTGGACAATAGCGATGTAAATTTGCAGTGGACAGAGTTTAAGGAAAAACTAGCAAAAACAGTTGGAGATTTTGTTCCTTTTAGGAGAAAAGGGGTAAACACAAAAATTTGGCCCATGTGGTTCACTAGGGAAACTAAGGATGCTCTAAATCGTAAGCAAGCTGCTTTTCGTCGATTAAAAGAAACTGGTCACAGCGCAGACAGGCTACAGTATTGTGAGGCTAGGCGTAGTTTTAAGTATTTGGTACGGTTTCAGAAAAGAGAATTGGAACAAAAGCTGGCAGATAATATTGACAGGAATCCAAAGGAGTTTTTTGCATACGCAAATTCTGGGAAAGTTCGAAATAGTCAAATTGGGCCACTAGTAGATGAGCATGGAAATTTAATTCAGAATGATGGTGATATAGCAAATGTTCTAAATGACTTTTTTTCCAGTGTTTTTAACGATAACTGTATCTCAACAGTTGACACAAGCAAGACACAAGCTACTACACAGCTTGAGGACTTTGTATTTTCCAGGGAGGACGTTTTACTTTATTTGAAAAAAATTAAAACCACAAAAGCTCCGGGACCAGATAATATTTATCCAAAAATTCTAGTAGAATGTGCAGAGGAATTAGTTGACGCTATAGTTAATATATTCAATGCTTCGTATAACTCAGGGATAGTGCCAGAGGACTGGAAACTAGCTAACATTACACCACTCTTCAAGAAAGGGTCTAGAGGTAATGCAGGAAATTATAGGCCTGTGAGTCTGACTTCAGTGGTATGTAAAATTTTTGAAACATTGATCAAAATTAAGATTATGAATTTCTTAGAAAATAATGGGCTGTTGAGTAGTTTGCAGTATGGTTTCAGAAAAGGTAAATCGTGTGCTACTAATTTATTACATTTCTACGACAAGGTTACCTTGGCTTTAGATAGCAAAAAATGCGTAGATGTTGTTTACATAGATTTTCAAAAAGCTTTCGATAAGGTACCGCATGTAGCACTACTCAGCAAATTAGCTGGTATAGGGGTAGGAGGTAAAATTCTAGTTTGGGTTAGGAATTGGCTGACAGGAAGGAAACAAAGAGTAGTTGTTAGGGGTAACTATTCTAAATGGAGTGAGGTTTTAAGTGGGGTTCCCCAAGGATCAGTTTTAGGTCCCCTTTTGTTTATTATTTTTATGAATGACATTCATGAAAATGTTTCTGGAAACATGAATTGTTTTGCCGATGATGTCAAACTTATGGGGGTTGTAGAAAATGACGAACAAATAAATCAGCTGCAACAGGATTTGGATCATATTACTAAATGGGCAGACAAGTGGGGTATGGCAGTTAATGTTGGGAAATGTCAAGTGCTGCATTTCGGTCATGGAAATAAGCATACAAGCTATTATTTACAGGGTTCAGTCATTAGTAGGGCAGATAATGTTATGGATCTAGGTGTCTTAATAAATCAGGATTTCAAGTCCAGTCAACAGTGCAGCATAGCTAGTAACAAAGCCAATAGGATGCTTGGGTTTATTAATAGATCTATTTCAAACAAATCTAAGAAGGTTCTTCTGCCTCTATATAGAAGTTTGGTAAGACCTCATTTGGAGTATGCTGTTCAGTTTTGGTCTCCTTATCTGAAGAAAGACATTAATTTATTGGAAAGGGTACAAAGAAGGGCTACAAGGTTAGTAAATGGATTTTCTAATTTAGACTATGATTCCAGACTTAGAATGCTTAATATGTATAGTCTTGAGCAAAGGAGAACCAGAGGGGACATGATTCAGTTATTTAAATTTATTAAAATGAATGATGTTGCAGGGTTGGAGTTTTGCAAGGAAAGCAGGACAAGGGGTCATTGTTTTAAGCTGTTTAAACCTCAGGCGAACCTGGAAATTCGAAAAAATTACTATTTTAGCAGGGTAGTGGGAACTTGGAACAGCTTACCGGAAGAGGCGGTAAAGAGCAATGGAGTAGATGGCTTTAAGAGGGCCATTGATCTTCATTGGGGTCTTTAATTTGACTAGGACCAGCCAAGTTGGGCCCTGAGCCTGCTGCTGGTCGCCACATTTGTATTTGTATTTGTATTTGTAAACTGCCTTCACTACATTACAGCCCGTGCAACGCCGGGCTACGCAGCTAGTATATCTTAATTCGTGTGAGCATTTGATCTCTTTCTCTATGTAGCCTATTTATTTATTCATTTTTCCTTTTGATTTTGCATTTAGTGCAACCGTATTCAGTCTACCCGCTTTAGAAGTTTTTATTTTTCAAAAATAACATTTGTTTTTATGCTTTCGATAAAAGCGTGGTAGTCTTTGTGCCTCTATGAATTTTGCATCAGATATACATATCCATTTGTAACTTTGCCACTCTATCCCAAATCGTTTTATTTCAATTTAATTTTTGCGCCTTTTTCCTTTCACGTTTTTTCACTGGAAAATATTTTTTTTTTCCAAAAATACTTGGTTGTATCCCCCCCCCCCTGAAACACACTTATCACTATTATATCTAAAACTTACAAAACATGCATGCAAATTTAGAAGTGAAACTATCTGTTCACTCTTTTGAAATGATGTCAAAAAACTTTTACAATTTTTAGCAATGCCTGCAATTGATATATTCGAAATATTTTCATCTGGCGATTTCACTCATGAGTTGCAAACTTTACAGCTGAACTCGGAAAATCGTGCAATATGTAGGCTTGCCAGATTTCTAAAATGTTCAACCGGGACACAGGATTGCCCCCCCCCCCAACCCCTCTTCGCGTCTTGAGTATTCAGAGAAGTACACACCCTTGACTTTTTCAGACTGTTTTGGGGGGCAGTTTTATATTATGTATAAATGGTTGCTAAATAAGAACAAGGGGCGGATACAAGGGAAGGTACATCGCCCCTCCGTTGAGGGACTCTTCCCCAGCAGTTTTTCGACTTTGAAATTAAAAAAATGGGAATTTTAGATTATCTTCGATAATACTATGAGAAGTGATTGGGATTCGGGGCTCTGATCTGGATATTTTTTGAAATTGAAGACTGAAACATTTGTAATAAACATGTTTTAACCAGTATATGTCGTAAAAAAGGGGGGGAGGGCAAAAAAAAACAATCGCCTCTCCCTTGGAGCATTTCTGGATCCGCCCTTGAATAAGAACCAGGGGCAGTAATAAATTTTAACCTTTCGGCGGAACCCTAGAGTTCTGCGGAACACACTTTTTGGCTTAGCGGGATATTTTTCCCATGAAGAGCAATTTCAGTGCATATTAGAGTAGCTAAAATTTGACATTTTTAATGACTTATTCATAATGACTGAAGAAGAAATGTTTTTATTTCTTGCTGACAAAATAGTACTAAAAGCAAGAAAGTACCAATTTGTAAGGGGCTTGAGCCCTTCCCCTCCTATGGGCGCCGATGTTTCAATTAGTATCCATTTGAACCTTTTTCGTTGTTACACTAATCGTATGGTTCCCTGGTTAGAATTTTAAAGCCTTCGACTCCATCAGTCCAAAAAATCACTCCGTCTCCGCAGCTTTGATTTTCAGTACTGAATGGACTAGATTTTAATTGCACATTACAATGTGTGCTAGAGAATCTGCTCCAGTGTTTTATTCTGTAACCTTAATTCTATACTTTACTTACAAAATATCTCTTCTTCTTCATTATTCAACATTCCTAAATGCCTAAAATGGTTAAAACTGTACAGTGTAGACTGCATAATTTCTTTTATACACTGCGATGCAAAAGTTTAGACAAAATGCAAATATGTGAATAATAATAACAAGTTTAAAAAACTATAACCCGACTATAAAAAAAAGCACTGAAAGGTAAGAAACAAGGTAGGTGCTATTTAATATCATCGTCTTATTAAATAAAACAAGACGTTTGATATCTTAGCTATACCTATTTATTTAGTTCTACGACTTGAACCCTCTGAAAGTTCCGCATTAACAACATAATTCAATTCAAATGCTGTAGTCGTGCGTTGGCAACTACAGAAAGCAAGCATTTAAACTTGATATACAAACAAACATATTAGTTTGATCTATATACAGGGTGTCCACTCCAATCGTGGACCAATAGCTAATTTCTAAACCGTTAGAGATAAGCATATAGTTTATTTAGGAAAAAATCTCCAAATTATGATAGGAATTTTGGGTCTATTCAATGTTTTTCAAAAAATCAAATTTTGAAAAAGTTACGAAATTTAAATTTTTATACAGCCCCCCAGTCCTATCAATCATATTTAGTAAAACATTCTTGACACTGTAACGTTTAAAACTAAAAAAAAAATCACTCTTTTACCACAAAAATTGACCGAGTTATGACGTTTTGAAAAATCAAGATTTTGAAGGATTTCGCATACGATCCCTTGAGCGATCTCTTGATGACGTCATGAAATAATGCAAAATCTTGATTTTTCAAAACGTCATAACTCGGTCAATTTTTATGGTAGAAGAGTGATTTTTTTTTAGTTTTAAACGTTACAGCGTCAAGAATGTTTTACTAAATATGATTGATAGGACTGGGGGGCTGTATAAAAATTTAAATTTCGTAACTCTTTCAAAATTTGATTTTTTGAAAAACATTGAATAGACCCAAAATTCCTTTCATAATTTGGAGATTTTTTCCTAAATAAACTATATGCTTATCTCTAACGGTTTAGAAATTAGCTATTGGTCCACGATTGGAGTGGACACCCTGTATATACAAGAATTGTTAATTAGGTTATAATGTTATTCTATCAAATTGTTTTTCTGTTGTTGACAACGAACGACTACAGCATTTGAATTGAATTATGTTGTTAATATGGAACTTGCAGAGGGTTCAAGTCGTAGAACTAAATAAACAGGTATAGCTAAGATATCAAACGTCTTGTTTTATTTAATAAGACGATGATATTAAATAGCACCTACCTTGTTTCTTACCTTTCAGTGCTTTTTTTTTTAATAGTCGGGTTATAGTTTTTTAAACTTGTTATTATTTCTGACTTTTTAGAGCTTTTTTGTAGTCGGGTTATAGGCTTTTAAAACTTTTTTATTTTACTCCACTGTATATTAGCAAATGAATATTCATTACAAAATTAAATGTACATAACAAAAAAATATGAAAAGTTGTTTGGGTAATTTTTATTGAGCAGTGTCAAAACTTCTCAGCATCATGAGGGTTGCTTAAAAGTTTCCGTGGGTCCAGATCGCTTATAAATAAATCCTCCAATGTCCTTACCCTACTTAATGCGACGTAAACTTGGCCCTTTGCAAAAATTCGTCTTCCACCGTCAATTACTGCCTCATTCAAAGTGCCTCCAGATCGCTTATAAATAAACCCTCCAATGTCCTATGCCTATTTAAATACAAGATTTCACGTCACGAGAATCAAGTGTTGTCAAAACAAAAACCTTGAAATTCAAGTTTTACTGAAAAAATGCATGTGCAAAATAATGAATTGAAACAAATATTTAATAACTATCTTCTATTATTTTGGTAAAAGCAGCGCAACATATGATCATTGGATATTTCTCAAGTCCCGAGAAAAGAATTATAATCCATTTAGGCCATCCCAATTTTAATAATTTTTATCAAAGAAAGTACCATTCAATTTTAGTCACGATGATACATATGCTGCTTTTCATATTAAAATCTGGCTTATTTGGGACACTCTGTCCGAAAAGGCTCAGGCACAATTCTTTGTTTTTTTATGCATTCCGATTCAGTTGTTCATCTACTTATGCTGCCACGTGCTGTTTTTGACCCAAGTTGAAGTTTTGTAGGATTAAGGGACGAATCGTCAGTCTGAGCCGTTTTTTCAATTCCTTCATCCTTAAGAAATATAATTTTTCTTGGACTTTTTGATCGATACGCATGCCTGAATTTGCTCTCCACAAAGTAAGAAACAATGTACTACCATATTAGAGCCAATTTAAAAGACAAAAAATTAATAAAGTAGGTTCATTTTCAAATTTCGGCTTCCAAACTTTCTCATCTTCTTTAGACGAGAACTAAAGAGCTTTTGAGATTTTGATTATTTATTCAGCAATCTCTGCACTTTATAAATGAATAATACAGTCCCGCATTTCCTCCACCAATCACATTTCAAGGGATATTCGCATAAAATTTGACTATTGTCTAAACTTTTGAAACAATGTAAAAAAATGTATTTTGTAATATCCAAAATTTGATTCCAGTTATAGTTATAAGAACTCCAGACCCGTATTTGGGACCATAATTTGTACCTGCAGTAGAAATTTGAAAGCATTTCGTTGAATAGTTTTCTTTTTATTCACATATTTGCATTTTGTCTAAACTTTTGCATCGCAGTGTAGCTTCCAAGCTTCCATTATAAAAGAGTTCGCATTTGTTGTAATTTAATGGCATTACAACGAATACGATTGTAACAGCTAATATGTAAAACAGATCAAGATTCTTTCTTTGAGAGGGTGGGTAAAAATGTAAACCAAGGCATATGTGCAATAAATTTTATCAGTCAAGCAATAAAATGTAAGTTGGGCAAGGAGAGAAAAAAAGCAAATAAAACAGTTCATCCTGATAGTGCATTTTTTTCGGTTAGGCACAAAAATATATCTTAGGCAAACATATGGTTTGCATGTACTGAAGGGAGATCAGCTCAAATGTAGCGGAGGTTTTTGGATTTTAGCTATAGAGTAGGATACCAAAAAAAAAAAAAAAAAGACTACTACTATTTTCATTGGCGGCTCGTATAGGGGAGCAAGGGAGGCGACTGCTCCCTCACCCTTAAAAGTAAAGGAGCCTTGTCCCTTCACTTTTCACGGTTAAAAATAATGATCGACTGAAAAATGATTTTTTACTAAATGATTTATTTTACCAAAATAAAAGCTGAAAATTCAAACTTTTTGCATGTTATTTTATAAGAATAGAACTTTGAATCACAAGAGGGGGAAATCTATGTTAACCAGCCTGGTTGATTTTTGAGGCGATATTCAACATTTTAAAGAATTCATTTAATCAGTAATGTTAAAATACAATAATATAGGCAAATTTCACAAAAAAAAAAAAAAAAAAACTTTCAGAGGTGCTGCTTTCTAACCCCTAAAATAACCTAATATCATTCAGAAATTTGTAATGAATTGCTATATTAAGAAAAAAAAAATGTAGCACACACAAGTTGTTTCCCACAATTTCGAAATCCTTTTAACATTTTTTCTGTAATTTGTTTCAATTTTCATGTCTACTGATCATTAATGCCTATATAGCGTCCCTTTCCAGGGACGGTCCAAAAAGTGTGTCTGAATTTTCCAAAACTGAACATTTCAACCAAATAATAGTGCTCACTTATTACTTTGGTATTGTTTCAATTCATAATTAACGGATTGCAGCACATAACCATTGTAAAGTGTGTTCTGCAGCCGTTTTATAATGATCTTTGTCAAGAATTTTATCGCTCACAATCTCAAGTACAATAAGCTAAGTTTTAAAAATTATTCCCAGCTTCCCAGTTTATGTTAATTGCTGCTTTTATTTCTTCTTGTAAAATGTCTTTTTAAATATTATATCGTAGACAGAAAAAAAACCAGTAAAAAAGTATGTACCCTGTGGTGTCTAGCGTAACTTTTTTTGGACGATTTTTCTTTTCTTAATAAAAAAAAAAATTTTACATGATATTTTTAAAAAAAATTTCCCGTCCATTAAACACTATTTGTAACCCAAAACAAAATATCTCTGGAAAAAAAAATATCAGGCATTAATGGGTTAACATGAGTATTCACACGGAATCGTCCAAATATCACAGCTTTGAGAAGGAAAACAAAATTCATAACACAATGAAAATTAAGAGAAGTATTGTAAAGTGCAATTGAGAAAAGTATTTACAGTAAATATTCCTTTTGTTAATGAATTAAAAAAAAAAAAAAAACTTTCAGTCCTCAAGTTAGTGCTGCTTTACAACTAAGCAGCTGAATGTGCCATAACTTCATTTCACGTTCCGTCTTTTTTACAGCCGGGGAGGGGGGGGGGGGAGTGCTCCGAACCGAAGCATTTGAGGAGGAGTGTATCATCGTTCTTATAAGGGTACCACCCCCGTTATTTTGCATTATGAAATTATTGCATCCATTTTTAATGAGCATCGAGCGTGTCTATAAATTTTGATTTTTTTTTTTTTTTTTTTGTGATATATGTAAAAAAACTCTCTAATAGCTCATAAAAGGAAAAAAAAAGAGGGAATCTGCTCATTCAGAACTCCTTTGTTGCTGAAATAATTCCTGAATATTAAAATCCTCGTTTGCAAAAGAAAACTGCATAAATTTCCGATTTTTCACGCTATGCAAACATTTTTTTTTTCAGTCTTCAAAATTGCATCAATTCCAGGTGTGCTTGTCTCATGGTATCGCCTGCTCCTTTTGGACCTTTGATGATCGATATATTTATTTCTGCTACTCGAAGATATTTTTAGATCTGTCACTATTCAGATTCAAAAAGTTCCTCGCACACTTGACGCGTTATCTAGTTTTTACGTAAGCATTTCTTTCTTTTGCAGATCTGGGGTATTTTCTCAATTTTGTAAGCCATGACTTTATTGCGTGGTCATTAAATGACCGCACTGAAACAGGGAATGATGCATCCAAATCATTGGACACGTGTGGTCACGTGAGATGTGAGGCGATGAGAATTTGAGTACCTGATTGGCTGCCTTATAAATGGCCGCACATCGGATCATTGCAGCGGTAGAGACAGTTTTGTATCCGGTGTAACGTAGAAAAGATGCAGTATTAAGCCGGCTGTCAGTAGACGAATTTGAAGTAATATAAAATATAGCTGGTAATAACGTTTCTTCAATCATTTGGATTTCTTTCTAGTCTTTTTCCGGTAAGAACTACCCTTGTCAATATATTTTTAAACGTTTTAAATAATCAATTTGATGCTGCCGATAACTGATTTCTTAAAATGTTCCACTGGGCATTATAATCAATACACCACGTGAATTTTTTTTGTAGTTAAGACAAAAAAAAATTCATGCTTCAAGAGATTGTCTCACGAAAAAAAGTGTAAAGTTTCAATATTTCAGCAACATAACTCGTAAAATTTAGTATTGGAACTGGAACTCGTACAGAAATATTGATCTTCAAGAATTAGATTTTAATACTAATATTATAAATACAAATTTCCTTTGCGTATTCGGTGTTCTTTTAGCTGTCATTGTTGCTATTTTTTCAATGTTCCAATTGCTCTTTTCATTTTTCCGAGCTCTTTTTATTGCAAAAAATGTCTTGAAAGTTTTTCATTTTTGGATCAGTTTTAAGTATGTCAACACTATTTTCGCTTCAACCCATCTTGTACGTGAATGTATCATTTGAAGGGTCAGGGGGAAAAACCACGGTAGTCACATTTGATTCAATTTGAGAAAAACGAAATTTAAACTTTACGAACTCGTAAACTCCCCCAGTATACTTGTTCTAAAATGACAATAATACATGGACTACAGTGTTTTTTCACGAATATTGCATATACTAAATGAAATTACACTTATTTTTCTAACAGGTGGTAGCATCAGTTAAATTCAACAAAAAGTGGACTACCGTGGTTTTTGCTTCATTTATTACTGCAAATTGTCCTGTAAAAAAATCCTGGTGTTTGAATTTTAATAGCACAGAACAAAAAAGCATGTCGAATTTGCATTTTTAAAAAATTAAAAGACTAAGTCTGGAAAAGTTTGAAGTAACCTTTAAATTTGTTAATATTAAATAAAACACTTTTTTATTGAAAAAGTTCTGTTTTTAAAAATTGTTTAGCAAAAGTGGTTAAATATATCATGTGTTTCTGAAGACTGAAGACAATTTATCATATGATTATAACAGTAGTATTAGCAGACATTTTCTGACTTTAATATTCAATTAGCTTATGACATTAAGCGCAAAAGGTGTTGATGGATATGCTATGAAAAATGGCATGATTTGTGGAAAAAATGTTTTAGTTAGCTTTTACAAGTTTTGCTCTTCTAAAGGAGTTTTGAACAGAAAGTACCTTGCCTTACAAAGATTTTTTTTGAAAATTTGATTGGATTTTTCCTAATATTATTGGTTTATTTCAACCATTTACAAAATCAAATGAAAGAACAAAGCAGTTCAAGTCTTAACTAAGAAAGCAGTAGTTATGATGTGCAAAAAAAAAAAAAAAAAAAAAAAATATATAAATTTCAATAAAAAGTTGAACTTGCTCATTGAATCCTTAAATGTTATTTCAAAAATGACAACTTTTGCTTCAAGACCTAAAATTTGATTTTTGAACTGAAATTCTTTTCTTGTTCTTTGGAAACTGAATATTTTCTTAAAAAAAATCCTTTTAATTTTTATTTGTCAATGAATTTGGATCATGTATTTTTCTTAAAACAGATTATAATGGAGATTTTTGATGCAATAAATGTATGGAAACTACTAATAACAGACATGTGATTTTTCAGTATTTTTACTGAATTCAATATTTTTTGATGATTTAAAATACTGAATGCAGAAAAAGGGGGCACATCTGGCTAATCATCTACCAATTAGTTTCATGCATTCAATTAAAATTAATAGCTGTATAAAGAGAAGAACTCATGAATGAACATTGAGGTACAGTACAATATTCTAACAATGCTATGTTTGTTCACACAGCATTGCGATTTCAGTATTTTTCATCCTATTTGTGTACATGTCTGTTTAAAATTTATAATATTAAGGATTTCTTAACATCCACAAGCTTACATCTTTTTGTAGAAAATTTTGAATTTTGTCAATTAATTGCAAATTGTGCATTGATTAAGTTTAATTTAATTCATAAATTAAATACTGTTTCTCCCCTCCTTTCTTACTGCACTTTCTATTTGTTTACATTTATTTATGTCAGGAAATTAGTTCTAGTTGATGATGTTAGTTGAAGAAATAGCAAAACTAGATCATACTGTAGATTTGTATAAATATTTTCTGCACTTCATTTCTTTATTAAGGTTTTGACAGTGTCTAATAGCATTATTTTCTATTGCAGGTGTCCATCATTTCATGTTTTGTAAATATTATTTCATTAGAAGAATTTAAGATCTAATTTCATCATGCAAGAAGACATTGTTATAACTGGTATGTCCGGTAGGTTTCCGGAATCTGACAACGTAGCAGAATTTGCTGAAAACCTTTTTAACAAAGTTGACCTTGTTACAGAAGACAACAGACGATGGGAGCCAGGTAATTGGTTTCTATAGAAAATCATAGATATATTTTGATAATTGATAAATGACGAATTTTTGCTTCATCTCTCTCAAGACATTTTAGAAAATTATTCCATCACAATTGATCGATCAAAAAGTGTCACACAATTCTGATCAACTTTATAGTACTTTAAGATTAAATGAAAGAATTAGAACAGACACAGCTAGATTAAGCCATGGGCCAAGGCCCCAAACTTTAAAGAGCACCAAACCTGTAGCTTAAGTTAAAAAATATTGAGTGTTTTAACATTGCACAATGGGCAAGATATAAGTGAAATGTAGGGGGGGGATCCTTAAAGTTTTAATTTCTTTCTCAAATTCAAAGCCTCTCCAGTCTCCTATTTATAAATGTACAAAAGTTATGTGTGTAGATATTTTTAATATTCATGTCTTATTAAAATCAGTTTGACAGGCATAATTTGACATCTTAATGAATATAAAAATTATCACAAATATCATTTCTACTTATATTGTTATTCAATAATAAATCTGTAATCTATTGCATAATATATACCATAATTTAAGACATCATAAAAGTTAACTTGGTAGTTGAAATAAAATATATTTTATCATTTCACGATATAGTATAAGCAACAAAAAAGAGGGTACCAAATAAAGTTTGTTCTTGGTGTCCTCAACAGGGCTGCCAAGATGCCAGTCAGCCTGGTCAGAAACTAGGGTATATGCTCTTGAGGAGGCCCAGGAATTGGAGTAGTGTATGTTTTATTAGTTTCATGGATCAGGGGACTCGGCGGAAAAACTGATAAGGGTCTGCCTTAGCCCTAGACAACCCTGGTTCTCAAAAGTCATAGTCTGGTCCCATTAATAAAATATGCTAGAAAGTATTCATGTATCTGTATTTTTTTGCATTCAGGTTTCTGTCAGGAAAAGTTCATGACCGTTGTATAACATTTCTGGCAGAAGGAATAGGTTAATTAATTTGCAAGGACTGAGACTCAGTGCTAGAAATAAGTGGTTGTTAGTTTCATTTTCAGATCAAAAACTTTGATTTGATGTCTAGGTGTCAAATTTGAGGCCTATGTACAATCATTCTTTCTTTATAATTTTTCTCAGTGTATTTTATATCTTTTTAAAAGTATACTACAGGCAATATGTTGCAGTTTGTTTACTAAAGATTTTTTTAATACATTGTTGTGTATGTACTTGACTCATTGACCTTTAGGAACCGGGCGGTACACATGTTGTACCATAATTCTTTTGTCTTTAAGAGGACGTGGTTAAAATTTTCACTCGAACCCTTTGGAGCCATGGTATCCCAGCAAGCAAAATATCTTGCCTCAGGATTGCATAAAGGTTAACGCGTCGGCAAATATCACCTTGCTTAAATGCTGCCTGAATAATGTTATGTTACTCTCTAAGAGCTGTCATCGACTTGCCCCAATGTTGACTGTCAAGGTTTATGCAGCCTAATATCAGTCGAGTTACAGGGTGGGCTCTGCCTTTGAAGCATCAAAATGCTGGCATAACAGTGTGAAATCAATCTGCATGCAAGAAGTGGTAGCTATTGTAATCTTGCATACATATTATCTTGACATTAAAATGGCAGGATACATTGATATAACAGTGTGAAATTAGTCTGTATGCAAGGTGCAATTGCTTGCAAGGTCTTTCTTTCTTTTTTTTTTGTGTTATTTTCGCTTCAAATTTACGAAGTAAATTTCATTCTTTAACTATTCGTTTCATTCTTCAAGCAAATTGTTTTTTAGCTTAGAATATTTTTAAGCTGACACATGATTGGAAAGTCACATAGAGATATTTGCTTTCGTTCGATTTGCAATTTATTTGCGGATAATGAAAATTACTTCATTGATTTTAGAATAAACTTTACATATTAAAATTCATAGACTTCTTATATAGTGGCAAAAACATAGTTAGATTTTTTTATTATTTATTTATTTTATTATTATTATTATTATTATTTTTTTTTTTTTGCTTAACAGAATGAGTCGCACTATTAAAAATACAATGCAATATTTTATTTATTTTAAAATGTATGCTTCTTTTCGAATTATTATTACATAAAATGCCTGGTTAAAATTATGGAGAAATATTAATAAATATCGCAGATAATAAACAAAAAAATCTAAGTCCATTTCTGAGTGGATGTCAGCTTAAAAAATACACTTAGACAAAAAACTAATTTATTTTCAAGAATAACATAAATAGTTATTGAATAAAATTAAACTTACTAGCGAGCTTGAAGTCATTTTATGGTAAAACCGTCACTGCGTATAATCCCTTGTCTGCTTTGTTTAAGAATGAAAAACTTTATTTTTGCCCATTTCTGCCATTGATCGCGATATTTATTGTGTATAGCACTTGTTAAATAAAGGCAGTTAGAATGATTCAAATAATTTCTAACACAATCATATTCCACGCTTAAGCAAACAGATTTTTAATGAAGCCAAACTGCGCTACCATGTGCAAGCTAACTCGCTCTCATGTTCTTGATAACGCCGAAGAGAAAAACCCACGATACAAGAAACTAGGAATGCTGGGAATAACAGTCCGCGCATGCGTATCTTTCAACAAAGATCCAGGTGGGTCGGGAGCATGGGTCTTTGTTTGCTAATGACCCTGACGGCAACAGCATGAAACCAGTGTTTCTCAACTGCTCCTTTTGAATCCTGACGCTGACAACATGTATGCAGTCTTAATATTGCAGGAGGAAATCAGTATGGATATTGAAAGATGAATATAATCTTGCACACGTGCTGTTTTTGCAGTACATACTTTTTAATCTTTATACAGTCTGTATGCAGTAATTTAAATTTAATACTGACGCCATCAGTACATTATCAAGATCTGTCAAGGCTGATGCAAGAAATTTTGCTTGTAGGGATTTTTTCAAGGTTTCATACGTCTGGTACGACAGTTTATACCTTCTCTTTTCAATGGAAAAGGAATCTGTGGTTAAACTGTCTTACCAGCTGGGTCAAAAGGAAAATTTTTATATGAACAGCCCAGATTCAAAAGGTTAAGAATGACACTTAGACTATTCATTTTTACAAATTGAAATAAACCTAAGCAGTAGGGGTCATCATTAGGCCTGGAAATCAATTCTTAATTCTATCACTGCCAAGTCAATATTGTAAATCATTTTTCAAATTATGATTAATGATTGTATGCTAGAGAAATGAAATCAATTGGTATTTTATTAAAATCTTTGTTAATGATTGCAGCTGTAGTGGTCAAAATTTCACTCTAAAACTTGGCAATAAATGCTCAGTTTAGTTTGTATACATTATTAATTAAGTTATTTAATAGAAGATTGATATGTAATAAACTTTTGCATAATTTATACCCAGAAAAAAAAATTACATTAATTACTCATGATTTCATTTTCAGGACTGTATGGCTTGCCCAGACGAATGGGTGTAATAAAGGATATTAGTAAGTTTGACAACCAATTCTTTGGTGTGCATCACAAACAAGCTCATAATCTGGATCCTCAAGCAAGGATACTTTTGGAATTAACTTATGAATCCATTGTAGATGCTGGTACGAAATCTTTTCATCTTAAAGAAATTTTTAACTTATTGCATTGATTTAAAAATTAAGTGATTTAGAATTTTTTATTCGTCATGAACCAAACCAAATCTTTTACCAATCATTTGATTGACCCAGAATTTCTGATAATGTTGTAGAAATCAATAATTTTTTTAACATTAACAATAACTATCTCATTGCTAAACTATCTGACTGTAGCATTTGTCTGTTTATATTAGTTAATGAGGAAATATGTGAATGCTTTTATAATGTTATTTCACTTGTTAAAAATTTTATTTACTATACTTATTACTGAAAAGTGCTTGCTGGAAAAAACTTCCTAAAAATTGATTCATTCCAGAATTACCTTCACTTTTGTTTTTAATGAATACATATTTATCCTCACTATATTTTGTGTAATGCTATTTTTTTATTCACAGGTTATGATCCTGATGAACTCCGTGGCAGGAATATTGGAGTATTCATTGGAAATTGTTCATCTGAGAGTGATGAATTTTTCACTTACGACCCAAAGAAAATTAATGGATATGCTATGACTGGATGTTGCCGTGCAATGTTTGCGAATCGCATCTCTTATACTTTTGATTTTAAAGGTAAATACTGAATCTGTAGGAAAAATGCCTAATGGGATTATAGAAATGATATATAGCAATTTTTGTGTGCTTTATGAAATCTTGTAATTCCACCTGAATACATTTTAGAGGCGAGAAGAATTGATTTTTATGCACATTTTACGCTTTTCCTTTTTACCATTATTTCATTTTTTGGAATGTTTTGTTTGGTATTTGTTTAAGAAAATACCATTCATTCAGCTGATCTCTGCAATAATTTGAGCAATATGAAGAAATATTGCTGTAAAGACTAAAAACTGCACTGGTTGATTTTATAATCTAGTTGGGGTTTAAATTTGAAAGTTTATAGGAAAAATGGGAAATCAATGTGGTCATTAAGTAATTTATTTTAAATGAGATCATAAAATGTTACATTCAAATCTCAAATCCTGCTATAATATTACTAAGTATAAGATTGATCATAACTTATAAGCCTTTATGCAAAAAAAATAATGTGCGTTGGAGAAATATTCTTAGTGTTTTTTTTTCTGTTATGTTTCTTTTGGCAGATTACTAAACTGGATAATATACTGTGCTATGTACAGTATCTTTTTGAGTATCGAGTAAAAATGTTAATCTATATGTTTAAAAATATATTTATAGGACCAAGTTTTTTAATGGACACAGCTTGTTCATCAGGAGCTTTAGCATTGTATGAAGCAGTAAAAGCTATACAGACTGGGCAGTGTGAAGCTGCTATTGTTGGAGGAGCAAATCTCTGTTTAAGGCCAGGCACTGCTTTGCAATTTTATCGGTTAAATATGTTGTCAGATGATGGCAGATGTAAAACTTTTGACGCTGCTTGTAAGTAAAAGCATTCATTTTAATTATGTAAAAGTTTTATTGCATTATAAGCATTATTGGCATTTTTATACATGTTCTATTATGCACTGATTCAAAATAATTAAATTTGTGATTGATCTATATTTGATAGGCAATGGATATGGGAGAAGTGAAGCTGTTGTAACTCTATTTTTGCAAAAATCTAACGTAGCAAGAAGAAAGTATGCCTCTATTGTACATATCAAAACAAATACAGATGGCTTCAAAGAACAAGGTAGAATACTCAAGTGTTAAATGAAATAACTTTTTAATGTTAGTTTTATCAATTGCTCTGTTATTTTTTAATTTTCATAAAAGTAGTTTACAAGCTTTTGCTTCATGGTAAATTTATCTGATATAACACAGTGCTCATTTAGAACACCCTTGTCTGAAATTTGCATTTTCCATTCCTGATATAAAGCAGCTGTACCTCTATAAATTTTGATTGTTTTTTTTTTTCTTTGCAAAGGAGTGACATTCCCATCTGCTGCAATGCAAAAACAGTTAATCAGAGAAGTGTATGATGAAAGCAAATTGAACCCGCTACAAGTGTCTTTTGTGGAAGCACATGGTACTGGTACTCCTGCTGGTGATCCCATCGAAATGTCTGCTATTGCTGAAATTTTTTGCAAAGGAAGAAATGAGCCTCTTCTTGTGGGATCAACAAAGAGTAATATGGGCCATTCTGAGCCCTCTTCAGGTCTGTTTGAATGCACTTAGTGGCATTTTATTTTTCTCATTTTCTTTTATTTGTAGTGAAATTATTCAAATTTTGATAGTCGACAATCATGATGTTTCAATCTGCCATTATTCCTTTTAATGAGTGAGCTGTGTAAACTAATAATTGAAATGTTTGCTAACTTTACAACATTTCTAACTTACACATCTAACTTTACATACATGCTTAAAAAACTGTTTATTGTTTTTATAATATACTTCTTTCACAACAGTTATTACATCTCGTAGATTGAACATAAAGTTTTGAAATACAAATGTAGATTTTTTTTTGTCATGAATCACAATATCTAAATCTCTATGGCTCTCTTTTTTTTAAATAAATTTTTTAATGAATGTTATTCATTAATCTATAATATTCAAATACTAAAAATTAAAGTTAAGTTAGACAAAAATTTTTTGTTGAAAAATAGTACAAATAATTATTACGAATGAAACATTTCTAGATCTACCTGTTTTTTTAATTTACAAATTCCTGAATTTCAGTACTTTTAAAATTTTTGGTTTGAAATAAATAGTAATGCGTGTTTAGTTTCCTAGATAAACCTTTCATTTAGTGAAATAACAATTTTCATTAGCCTGGCTGATATTCTTACTAGAAGGAACAGTTGGTTTTAGGAAACGCAAACAGTCGCGAGCAGGACGCAAACAAAAGACAAAATTCCCCCTTGCCTCCCACAATCCAAAGTAGATGCAATGAAACATTTGCCACCAACAGTAATTGAAATGAGTTGACAAATTATCTTTTTAAATGCTTTTATAATTTTTCTGTATTGTCGTATGACATGGCAAAAGTTTCTGAATTATTGCTGTAATTTTTTAACTGACCACCGAAAATATATATTAATTTTTGGGACAATGTTGGTTTGGAGCGAGGTGGGAGCAAGTTTTTGGGGAAGTTCTTATGATTTAATTTGACTTCTTCTGACTTGACACAGATGTTTTAGATCCATATAGCATGCCTCAGATTTATTTGAGTCTAGGTCAGTATCATCTGAGGACCTTTTTTCTCAAATATTATATGTATCTTTATGCACTGCTCTATCTATTATTAGTATTATTTCATTATTTATTTTTTACTGTAAGTGATGTTGTATAAATGAATGTTCCATTTCTGTTTAGGTATTTGCAGTGTTGTGAAAGTTCTGATTGGCATGGAAACTGGTCTTATTCCTCCAAACTTGCACTTTAACACACCAAATCCAGAAATTAAGCCCTTAATTGATGGAGAAGTTAAAGTTGTAACTGAGCCAACTCCTTGGGAAGGCGGATATGCTGCTTTAAGTTGCTTTGGTTTTGGAGGTGTGAATGTGCATGCAATTCTAAAATCCAACGATAAAACCAAAAAGCCAGAACAGGCACCTGACTGTGCCTTACCTCAGTTGGCGTTGTACAGTGGTAGGACTGAAGAAAGTGTACAAACACTGTTTGACTACTTAGACAAAGAGAAGTTACCAAGAGAATTTTTTGCTTTATTACACAAATCTGTGTATACATCACCTCAGTTAAAACCCTTCCGAGGGTATAAATTACTTGCTGGTGATCCTGATGCAACAAGTATAAAGGTAATTAAGTTCTTTATACGTTTTGTGTAACTCTTTTGTAATTTCAAATATAAAGTGTAGTGTTATGGTGAATTAAGTTTCCATGTAATGTACATACTTTAAATTGAAAATGCATTGATAATAAATCTGACAAAAAGGGACATTTTAAAACTTATCAGAATTTTACTCTTAACCATTTCGCCGTCCTCTGTTATTCATATTATCCATAAAAATATCTCCCTCCCTGGTGGCCTCCTATGTTTAGCTGCATTTAGTACGCTTATACTCATTTAACGCTGCCATCTGTGGGTTGTTCGAACAAACAAAATGTTTTTCCAAACAAGTTAGGAATTTCATTTGTTTTAATTTTTTAATTGTTTTAAATTTTTAAAATGAAGAATACTTGCAGTGTGTTACGACCTCCTGGCAGAAATTTCACTTGAAACGCTAAGCACGTTATGGCCGACGAAGCGGTTAAAGCTTTTCTTCTGAAATACTTTTTGGGGAAAAGTTCCATTTTTGTATTAAAAAAATACAATTTGAAAAACAAAGCTTCATTTCAGAGTTTTGACCTTTTTTATGCATGGTATTTATTTTTGAATGACACAGCATTAATAGTTGCAGGAATAATTTAGTTATGTTGATGTAAATCTGCTTGGGTTTGATTAATGTACTTAGTTACTTAAAAAGTTAAGAAATTCATGTCTTTGTGTAAAACCCAAATATATATTTTTATTTAAGAAAATAAACAATCTAAGCTTATTTGAGTTATTTGTTGCTACTGATAAGGTAAAAGTTATGCGAATAAGTAAATTCTAAGAAATAAATAAATACCTTTATATATAAAATTAAAAGAAAATTTAACATTAAATACGGTTTATCAGATGTAAAAACGTCCGATTAAAGCTCTTATCCAAAGTCTTTACATCCAAAAACTCCCCCCCCCCTTTTTTTGCAATGTAAAAAGGGTCCTTGAAACTTGGAGGTGTATGCATTAATATAAAATTTATGCTAATTTCAGTTATATTTTCTTTAAATGAATTCTACTTATGTGAATTGATTTCTCAACTGCTTAGTGAAAGTACCTCTTTCTGTATTTTTTGAAGTTTTTATTATTAAGGTGTTATTTCTTTCAAAAATAGTATTCACGTGTAGCTTTATTTTTTAAATATTGAATTTTAAAAGTAAAATTGATTACTATTTTAGCAAGTATCTGCAGAAAAACGCCCAGTGTGGTACATTTTCTCTGGAATGGGTACTCAGTGGCCTGGCATGGCAAAACAGTTGATGAATCTTCAAGTGTTTGCTGATTCAATAAAGAGGTCAGCTGAAGTTTTGAGGCCATATGGACTTGACTTAATTGATTTGGTCACTAATGGGGTGAAGGACAAGACTAATGTTCGAAGCATCATTCCTGCCTTTGTTTCCATTGCTGCAGTGCAGGTAATATTTTGAAAGTGCTACACTATTATAAAAATGAAAAAATGCTTGGTGTTCAATGAAACACATGCTAGATCAATGTGTGGTGATTCATGTGAACAAATATGAAGATAACTGATTCAAGTAAATCATGTTAGATCTACATGAAATCTATGACTAGTTTTGACTTATTGGAAATTTGGTTTCACAGTAGATATTATGTATATTATTATTTTTTTACTGAAATGCATTTAATTGCTTTGAAAAATATTAATAATGTTTGCTAAAGCATGAGAAGAGGTATAGATGTCGATTATCTAAAGTTGTTAGATGACACAGATAGTTTTGTTTTTTCTGATTAAATTTGTGTTTGAATGTGATGTTAATCTTGTTCAGAACCTTTTAAATTCAAATGCACTTTCTACTTCTAGTAAAGCTGGTATTTTGGAATACAATATTTTTACATACATGTACACAAATGTATGTGTGCACTTGAACTATAATATAATTGCATTAAATATCTTTGTCATCATTGTTAATCTTTTTATTTTTTTTTCTTTTGTTTGAATTTAAGTTTTAACTTCTGTAAACGATTTTGAATGAATTTCCAGGTTGCTTTAGTTGATGTTTTGAATGAACTTGGTTTGAAACCAGATGGTATTGTTGGCCACAGTGTTGGGGAATTGGGATGTGCTTATGCAGATGGTTGCTTTACTGCTGAACAAATGGTACTTGCTGCATACTGGCGAGGAAAAGCTGTTGAAGATTCTAATTTGGAGGATGGTGCAATGGCTGCTCTTGGTAATTTTTTTTTCTTCCTCGTTAATATTTCAAAAGGTATTTATTTAAACCATAATCATATTTATTTCAAGAGAATCTATTGTAAGAGATTTTACTTCAGTATTTTAACCCTTACCTTATTTGCATAGTAAATGTCAAATCACCTTGATTTCCAACATTGCGTTGTCAAAGAAGTTGAACAAATTTCTAAGAACAAAGGAAAATTCATCATAGCAATATAAGAATAAATATTTTTTAAATAAAAATTTTGCTAACAAATTATTTAAGTTTGAAATGGGATGAATTCAAATTTTGGCCATTTAAATCCGTTTTGCTCTCAATAATTTATAACTTTAAGCATCAAAGTTAAGTAATCAAAGTCATGCTAATAATGAAAATTTCAAATTTTAGTTTTAAGGTGATGTTCTAATATAGTTGATAGTAATAATGCAAAACGAACAACTAAAGTCATGAGAAGGATGAAAATTGTTAACCGAACTTTGACTTTTGAAAAAACAAGCAGAACAAAATAATATGCTTGAATTAGGAAAAGTAATTGAGAAAAGAGGAAAAATGATAGATTAAGCCTGTAGGCTTACACTATATATCGTGTGTACATTTATAGGTGTGTCATTTTTATTTGACAGAACCAAGGCTTAATTTGGAAGAAAAGTGTGTTGAGCCCTATACTGCTGTGCTAAGCACAAAAGTCGTATCTGCAGCTGAGCTCAAAATGAGAAACTGCTGTTTAAAGTTTTACGGTGACACATGTTCGATTCAAATTTCACTTTTAAGGATTTTTTTAAAACATTTTCCATTGACAAAAGACCATAAAACTTGTATATAGGCAAAATATATTATAAAAAAAATACTTAGCAACATTAAGTCAGTTTTGATAAAAAGTACATATACAACTTTTGTATTTAGTAAGGCAATGTGGTCTTCAGAGTTTATTTTAACGCATAGAGCATACATAGTGTGAATTCAGCCTAATATGTAAAAGTTAAGATGCAGTTAGAAAGAAATGTAAGAGTAGTAATCTCTCACGCAAATGAAGTCCTGGACAGATTGAGTAAGAGTTACACAACAGGAAATATGTCCCAACCATGGCAGTCTGGGAAGAGATTCTTGGATAGTTCATTATTTTCCTTAGAGTGTCATGAATTTCTTTTTTTTACTAAAAAAGCTTTATTTGCATAATTCATGTACAACTCACCTGAATTGATTTATCTTTCACCTTTGCAGGAATCACATGGCCTGAAGCTCAGAGCCGCTGTCCCAAAGACATCTTCCCTTCTTGCCATAATGCAGAAGACTCTGTCACAATATCTGGTCCTAAAGAAAGTGTAAAAGTATTTGTGCAAACTTTGAAAGATGAAAATGTTTTTGCACGTGAGGTTGACAGTTGTGGTTATGCATTCCACAGCCAATATATTTTTCCTGCAGCAAGTAAACTTCGAGCAGCTTTAGAAAAGGTAATTCTTTATCTCACTAAAATAAAATGTTTAAGCACTTAGTTTTACTCTGAACTTTGATTAATCTATCCTAATTTTCAAATTATTGACACTGAAGCTATTTTTATCATGTAGTTTTCTTTGCTTGAAACATTCATGTGAAAAAAAAAATCATATATCAATTGAGTACTTGAAAAAAGGAGAATTCAAATGTCTTTCGCCTTTTACACTTTCTTATCAATTACCTGGTTTTGAAATGCTGGTTTTGAATTGTTTTCAGGTTATTCCCGAACCAAAAGAACGATCTCCAAGGTGGGTTAGCTCATCATACCATGAAAGCAAATGGAATGAGCCATCTTCTAAGCTTGCAGATGCTGCTTATTTTGTGCATAATCTTGTGTCACCAGTTTTGTTTCACGAAGCTTTGCACTATGTGCCTAAAAATGCTCTTGTCATTGAAATAGCTCCCCACCACTTGTTGCAAGCTATTCTTAAAAGAGTTATTGGTGCGGATGCTGAATATATTGGGCTCATGAAGCGAAATGTTGATAATACGGTTCACCTGTTATCCAGTATTGGAAGGTAAGAATATTATTTTATATGATTTAAAACTTGCATATAGACGAGACTTACAAAATAGAGAATACTTCATGCATTTAAAAGTAGATAGAAAACAGTTTTAGAATGTTTCTAGTTGCTGAAAGAGTAATCTTGCATTAATTTAGTAATGTTTAGAAGTATTTACTTACAATTTCTCCAAATCAAGCAGGTAATATATGGTAGAGTCTTGAAAACAGAAAGCCTTAGAGCTCAAATATCCCTTTATCTCCTAAGTTTTCTTTGGTCCCGAGCTCTTGAGAAGGTTGTGAGAACTTTCTATAACCTCCGAGACTCAACTGAACCTTCAAATTAATTTTATTAGTGTGTAATTATATACAAATGAATTCATTGGAAAGAAGATTGATTTGCACAAATGTAGTTTTTTTCCCACTTGTATCATGCATTTGAAATTCAAGCTATTACATTGTTTTTCTAGGCTTTACAATTGTGGACTGAATCCTGATATTGAGAAACTGTATCCCTCTGTCACTTTGCCAGTACCTAAAGGCACTCCCATGATTTCACCACTTATCAAATGGGACCATTCTGAAAGTTGGACAGTGGCCAAATGGGACAAGAATACCAACCAATCTCAAATGATAATTGAAGTTAATCCCGGTCCAGCAGAATCTCCAGACAATTATATGTTAGGACACTGCATTGATGGAAGATACTTGTATCCTGCTACTGGGTATTTGGTACTAGCTTGGCAGGCACTTGCTGAGCTGAAAAATGTGGAAATGACACAGTTGCCTGTCACATTCGAAGAAGTAAAAATTCATCGAGCAACCGTTTTATCAAAGACAAGTATGTTCCATTAATTTGTTAATGGAAATTAATTTATTTTTAGTTTAAGGTATCTAACAAAAATATATTTTTAACAATACTAATTTCGTATCAATGCATTTGACTTTAACTGTTATAATGAAATGCTAAATAGTTTATTAAGCTCAGAACAATAATCACACATGATTTTTTTCCAAAGTTGGTACTATTTGACAATTTTAATAATTAAAATAACATAGTTTTTGACAGTTAAATTCCCAATAACATTTATGCATTAATTTCTGAATCAGTTAGTCAGAAGAACAAAATGTTTTCAGCAATAGTTTTTTTTCCTAAGCAATGGAAATTTTATTCATAAAACAAAGCAGTTTTGGGCATAATATTTCGGAAAAGAACAAGTGTATCAAATGTAAATCTATATTTAAACTTTATTTATCACGGAATTATTTTTTTCTGCATCTCTGTCATATAAATGTGGTTGCATTCTTATTTGGGATATACTATACATATTAAGACTTTTCTTTCCTTGAATTTGTATCTTATAAAATTTTTTTGCTTATGTAAAATTCTGCGGCTATGTTTCAGATACGACAAAATTTTTGGTGGATATTACAAGTGCTGGTGGAGATTTTGAGATATCGGAGGGAAACATGACAGTGTGCACTGGACGTGCTTATTGCCCTGAAGAAGTAAGCAATTCTAACTACATGTCAAAGTGGACGTCAGAAAAGCCTGATTTGCAACTTAACAGCAAAGATATCTACAAAGAGCTCAAACTGAAAGGATATGACTATGGACCTACATTCCAGGGTGTAATTGGATCTGATTTAGACGGTAATTTATTTGTTGTTCTATCAACATTTTAAAATCGAAAATGCCATTAATAAATCGATGCAGAGTGATTTATAGTGACAAAATGTTGATTTTCAATATATTTTTTATAGGAAACAAAGGACTTTTGAATTGGTCTGAAAATTGGGTTGTGTTTTTGGATACTATGCTACAATATACCATCTTAGGCTCAAATCAAAGGGCTCTGTTTCTACCAACACGCATTCAAAGTCTAAAAATTAATCCAGTGTTACATAATAAAATAGTAGAGGAGTCCCAAAATCTTGAAGGTAAGATTTTTTATTTACTAATGTTTTTACTCAAAATTTTGTTAGTTGCTTTGAATTGCTAATATTTTAATTCAATGAATTCTTATTTAAACATCCTCCTTAAGATCAAATGTGGGGAAAGGGAAACAAACATCACCATGTAACATGGTGGGAAAAATTAACCTAATAGACATCTGACAAACTAATAAGAATTATAAAGAGATAAGTCTTGGTGTGTTGCAGCTCAAATATAGGCAGCTGTGACACATCATTCATGTTCAATGGGTTGAAATGTCATTGATAATTAATTGTAAATGATTAAAAAAAAACCTCATATTTGATGGTAGATATTTTTTTAATGTATAGAATAAGAAACAGTTTTTGTTGTCTTGGCCCTTTTGTATGAGACTTTCTTCATTTTAAAATGGGAACAATATGATTTTGCTTCCTAATATTGCTGTGTATTTTCATTCATTACCCTCCTGAATGTAACGACCCTAGAAAATGTTAGCAACCTTATTTCTTCATATGGTAGATAAATGGTTGAGATCTTTGAGTTGACATACAAGTAATTTATAGAGTTAAGAAAGATAGGGAAACCTTTTCATGTAATGTACATGAAATGTGCTTTTGTGATGCTTTGTAAACTCTTTTTTTAATAAGAGAAAGTATTTGAAAGTGAAGACAAAATTGTGCTTATCATTATTATTATTATTATTTCCATTAATTTCGTTAAAATTGGTTTTGAAACAATATTTACACCAACAAGCAACTTTCAAGAATTTCTTGATTTTTAAACATTCTCAAATTAGTTCATGATTCTGGAATAGCTTAAACAGCAATTGCCATATTTTATCTTCTTAAGGTTAGAGTAACACACTTGTTTTATTATTACAGGAAAAATATTTCATTCCTTAATTCTAAATGGTAACTTTTCATTTTTACAGGCATCCCAGTTCTTCATGAAAAACATACAAAGCAATGCTTTGCTGGTGGAGTTGAGCTCAGAAACCTAAAAGCTAGTATTGCACCAAGGCAACAAATTAAACAAACACCCCTTTTAGAACAATATCGATTTGTTCCCTATGATGAACCAAGTGCTCTGCCCAAGACTGAGATTGAATCCCTAGAAAGATACACTCAAGTTTGTTCTTCTGTAGCAAAAACTATCTTGGAACTGTCTGGAAAGAGCAAGGATCAAATCACAGATGTTATGAATGGTTTTATGGAAGCTGATGATGCTCTCGTATCAAACTATTTAAAATCCAACTCTGATAATCATGTCCTTTTGAAAGCTCTTTGTGGAATTATGAACACTGCTACTAGCAAAGACTTATCCCAACATGTTAAAAATCATTTGAATAACTACATGTCTGAGAGAGATACCGATGTTTTGTCACAAACAATGGTCAATGAACTTCCATTAAGAACAGTAGTTGATATTGTTTTAGAAAATGCTTCTTCGAGAAAGCTAAAGGTTGTTGAACTGTCTAACAGTCTTTTACCAATGTGTACCAAAGTGGCAGACTTTATTCAAGGTTTAGGAATGCTGAATGTTTCTTTCACCCTAGCCCATTCTAACCCTGACATCTTGGAACAAGATAGTCTTTCATCTAAAAATATTCAATTGGTTTCTTGGGACTCTAAATCTGATTTTGATTTCAAGGATGTGGATCTCATTTTGTTAAAGTACCTTGATTTCTCTAAGAAAGAGCTTAAGCAGATACTCAATAATGCTTCTGAAGTGTTAAAAGATAGTGGATTTTTAGTTATGTTACAGAGGACACGTCTGATTCCTGCAGAAATGTTCCTGAGTGCTGTGGGCGAGACTGTGATACCTACATATCGTGAATCTGAAATTGAACAATCATTTAAAGAATCAAATTTCAATATCATTTGTAAGAAATCAGATTCCTTGGCATCAACCATGTACCTAATTAGAAAAGTTTCAAATGTGAGCTATGTTGATCACATTGTACCCGTGATACATAATAAGTATGAGAAATGGGTAGATCAACTTAAGGAAAAGTTAAGTGAAGTGCAAGCTTCTTCCGACGCTGCTAGAGTATGGTTAGTTAGTGAAAAATGTCATGACAGTGGAATTATTGGACTTGTCAACTGTCTTCGCCAAGAGCCTGGTGGAACAAGCATCAGGTACAGTTTATTCATACAGTGAAACTATGAATAACTATGCATATATATTTAATAAATTTCTGACTACTTTAAATCTAATAAAAATGTATAAATGGAATACAAATTTAAATTGAAAACTAGAGGGAAGAAGGAGATATAAAATTTGCTTATTTTTGGTTATAGATTCTGAACTGCTTGAAAATTCCTTCTATAATAATAACAAAAAAATAGAATTACATTTGTGTCATTTGATATTTTAGTAGTAATTGAATACATCAAAATGAATTTTTGTTAAACAAAGTTTTTAGCAAAATTAATTGTAAAATTTTAATTTTCTGTTGATTTCCTTCTCATTTATGTAAAGTGCTTGATAGCAAGTCATGTTGGACTTACTTGAAAGACAGTTGAATATGAAAAATATTTTAAAGTAATATTTAAGAGGCACAAGTTAGTGTTTTAAATGATTTTTCTGTTGCACCTTTTTATATGCTTACTAATGATTTTGATACACTTACTGCCCACTTTTTGATATGCTTATTTTCTTGATTTTTTTTTTCTTCAGGTGTGTTTTTACAAGCAAAGAAGTTCAGGAGGTTCCTGATTTTAAGCTGAAGAGCCATTTCTATGAGGATGTGTTTAACCGTGATTTAACAATGAATGTATTTAAAAAAGGCACCTGGGGCTCTTATAGACATATAACTTTAAGTGAAGGTAATTATATTTTTCAAGTGAATTGGCACTTTTGGTTTCACGTTTTCTATGCATTCGTTTATCATAACTATTTTAAAAGCATGTTTTTTTCTTCCAAAATTAAAGTACTGCCTTATACTTTAAACAAATACAATAAATAAAAGACCACAAATATGCAATATAATTTGTATGCATGTGCTGTCTCTTCATTGAATTCAAATGAGCAGTCAGCACAAAAACGTACATTTATCATTTTTTAAAGCAGTTTAACTTTCTAATTATAATTCGTTTTAAAATGATATTAAATAATTATGATAAGAACATATGTGCTGTAAGAATGAGTTGTTTTCTTAAAACATATATCTATGTGTCGATACTTTAAAATCTAGAGTATTTCAACTGAAGTTTTTTGTAAATTTTAGCTTTTCAAGTTTCTTGTTGAATTAAATATTAAATAAATTTTTGTTATGGTTTAGCATTAAAAAAATTATTTATATCTTATGAAAAAGGTATTGAATTTTACTAATTATTAATACTTTTGAAAAGGTATTAATGAACTGAAAATAAGTTTCCGCTCACAATCGATTACCCACATTCTGTTTTGGGTTGTGGACTCTTTTTTGCACGATCTTTGCATTTATTCTTCAGTTCCTTCAAAAAAGATTTAAATTCGAAGTTATCACGTTAATATTTCTTGCCGTTTTTAATGAGTTGCTTCAATTTATTGCACAGTTCATATTGCAGAGTACGTGTATTATTTAAATTTTTGTAGTAAACCTGAATGTTAATAGAGATTACATTGAGGTTATTTTACTTTCATTTACCTTTTTTGCAATAATAATTTATTGAGTAAAAATTTAACTCATAGAACTTCATACAGTATGGTGTTGAACTATATTTTAAAAAAGTATTTAAAAAAATTTAAAGTACATTTATAGTTCATTATTTAATGAATTTAGTGAAATCAAATTATTTTATGAGCATTATTTGATGAAATTTTCAGCATTTTACAAGTAGTAATGTTTTCTTTTCTTATTTTTCAATTTTTTTAGATCCTACAAAAGTAACTACAGGCGATGCGTACTTGAATGTGCTTACTCGAGGAGATTTGTCAAGCCTTGTTTGGTTAGATTCACCTCTGAAATATATTGCTAAACCTAATTATGGAATCTTGTGTGATGTATATTATGCATCACTTAACTTCAGAGATATTATGCTGGCTAGTGGCAAACTACCTCCTGATGCTATACCAGGCAAGTGTTACATTTATGCCTTCTAAGTATCAAATCTGTGTTATTTTGTTGCAGAATGTAGTGGAAATGTTTGGGTGTTATCCAATAAATGCTAATTTAATTGATTTTTCTATGGGCAAAAAGTCATTATTTTCTTTCAGGGGTTTATCAAAATATGTTTAATGACGCATTTCTATCAAATGAAAACATTCTGTTGCATAGGTGTCTATCTTACATGTCATATACAATGTACAATTCACTTGTTTTATATCATTTTCCCTCCTACAATTTAAAATAGTACTTTACCATGGGACAAATGTCTTCTTGATGCTCCTAATCTATGTTTAAATTCTTTACTGGAAGTATTTTGCAAAGTATTAAAAATTTGAATTCAAGCCTTAGTAAGTAGAGTAAATAATTTCAAGTTTCAAAACTAAAGGTTGCACTGCAACAATTCATTCTGCCGATTTCAGTTTGCAAAAGTTGCTCTGTAAATTACTTTCATGTTCTCAGTATTATATGAATATCTTTTCCTCCCTAGGTGATTTGGCTCTTCAGGACTGCATACTTGGGTTTGAATTCTCTGGTCGTGATAGAGAAGGTTACAGAGTAATGGGTGTTCTACCAGCAAGAGGGATGGCTACAAGTGTTATAGCAGATGAATGTTTCGTGTGGAAGGTTCCGGATGCTTGGACCCTTGAAGAAGCTGCGACAGTTCCAGTTGCATACTCAACTGCTTATTATGCTCTTATTGTCAGAGGAAACTTGAAAAGTGGAGAAAAGGTTTTGATTCATTCTGGAAGTGGTGGTGTCGGACAAGCCTCAATTGCAATTGCTTTGAGCTTAGGATGTGAAGTTTTCACTACAGTCGGTATGTTATGTGTTTATTTTACGTTCTAAGCGTGAATATGAGAAACAAATATTTTGAACTAATATTTTTACTGTGGAACTAAATTGTTATTCGATATTAAAATAAATATATGGAGGAATTAAACATAAAGCACCCACGGAGTCGAGATCAACAACATTTTATGGTATTCATTTTGCAATGAAAACCTTCATTTGATAATTGTTTATTGCATTGTTCTTGATAAATTATAGTCATAGAAATACATTTTGAGTTAAAAAAATGTTGTTTAGAGACTTTTTCATTTCCAATTTCGTAATTATCCTATTTCCATTGTTAATATGTTTAATAACTTATCCTTTCGTCATTTAAACAGTGGAAAAAAATTAAGGATAGAGCCTAAATGCCTAGCTTCCTCCATTTTTCTGTAAAAGAAAGTAATTAAAAACATTTTACTTAACCCTCCTGTTGTTGGGCATTACATGTTGAATGGACGGAATATCTCGTCAAGAACCGCACACTTCATTTAATTGTTCAGCAAGCATCTTAAATGTATTTCAATGTTTGCAGTCAAAAACAGATTTATAAGTTTTTAAAAACTTTGCGTAAAAATAGTCAAGTTTCTCAAAAATCATGTGTGAAATATTGATTGAGTGACTGAATTATTATTAAATGCATTTTACTGTATCAGTTTTTAAAAAATATGTTCGTTTTTATTTTGTACATAGGTTCACAAGAAAAGAGAGATTTTCTTAAGCAAAGATTTCCCCAGCTGCAAGACAGAAATTTCTGCAATTCACGAGATACATCCTTTGAGCAATATATTTTGAATGTTACAAATGGCGAAGGTATTTTTTTTTCTTTTTTTTAAAGATAAAACTCATAGTTTAAACTCAAAAATATTAATGAAGTAAATTTTTAATAACTATCTTAACCAGAATTTTGTGTTGAAAATATTTTTTTTCTTAAACTCATTTATCTTTTGGTCATAAAAAATTATAACAGATATTTATATTTCTACTTGCATAGAAAAATGATGCATGTCAGAGGCAAAAATCTTTGGTGATCCATCCATTTGGTATTGTAGATTATTGTGTCACACATCAGATGGGCTGAAAGAGTTAACAGTTTCTTTCAGTTTATTTTTTTCTTCATAAAATAATCTTATGATTTACACACGTAATGCATTTCATTGACCAAGAAATAAAAAATGTTTAACTTATCCAGAAGCCTAAAAAGTAAAATTAATGAAGTTAATTTTAATTATTTAATACTTAACTGACAAGAAAATTTTCTTTTAATAGGAGTAGATGTTGTTCTCAATTCACTTGCTGATGATAAATTGAAAGCATCTTTGAACTGTTTAGCTCAGCATGGTCGTTTCTTAGAGATTGGGAAATATGATTTGTCTAACAATACACCTTTAGGTAAGTATTCTTTCTTCAGTCCTTTTTTGTGTTTCTGTATGTGTAACACAAGGGCCTATTAAGTGTGTGATAGTGGTGCATATATGTTCAAGGTGACATTAAAATTTTAAAAGTTTGACTTCACTTCATGGTTTTTTTTAGTAATACAGTGAATGCTCATTTAACATTTAAGTAATTAACAATTGCTTCAAGTTTAAAAAATGTATTAAAAAAAAAATAAGGAAGATTTAACGGTTTTCAAAACTATTCATTACCAATGCATACAAGCATAACATTAACTAATTTTGTTTTCAATGAAAGTTGTGCCGAATTTTTGCTTCAAAACAATTTTCTCACTTTAATTCATACTAAGCAGTAAGTTTTACAATGTACAACACAGCTGCAAAGCTGGAAATACAAAATTTAAATGTTTGGAAACATCCACTGCAAACAGCCACAATATGAGCAATACAAATTAATTGAAAATTATTTTTTATTACTTTCATAAGTTGTGACAATTTTATTGTTGATTACTCAAAGTTTTTGATAATGCAAAAGATGATCATTTAAAAAGGTAATTCCTCTTACTTTTTTAACCTCTCATTTTAGGCATGGCAATCTTTTTGAAAAATATGTCTTTCCATGGAATATTATTGGATGCACTCTTTGAAAGAACAACTTACAGCTCACGTGCCAAGCTTGAACTTGTTGCTTTAGTGAATGAAGGAATTGCTAATGGAGTAGTTCAGCCTCTCAACACCATACTTTTTAATCATGACCAGGCAGAACAAGCTTTCAGATACATGGCTAGTGGGCGACATATAGGAAAAGTAGTTCTAAAGGTGAGTTGAAAGTCTATTTTGGGAATAATTGTATGTTTTGAAATTTCAGTGTTCTGAAAAGAACTATGAAGATTAGATTTTAAATAAAATTATAATTATGGCTTCAAGCAAAAAGGAAATCCTAGTTGCACTGAAATATTTTCATATATATTGCCTGCAAAGTAAGCAACTAAAGAATAAAAAGTAAATATCTTAGTGGGAGCCCATCTAGTGCCCATTCCAGATACAAAAAATTAAGACCCTCACCCTCAAAAATGAGAGCCCCATCCTCTCTAGAAAAAAGAAAAATCCTTTGAAACACTCCACCCCTAAAGATTTCAATGGTATAGTATGCATCTTGACCTGTCTTAATTGGGTGCCCCTAGTGGGAACAGTCATTAATTATTTTACTAGCTGCCAGGGCAGCTAGATTAGCTTCCTGCGGCATGCTGATGCATAACGTCCCCCCTCTCTAACTTTTACCTCATTCTGAAATTATATTATTTGATATAATTTAATGTTCATTCGATTTCAAGACATACCACGCACGTGGCCCGGCGTTGCACGGGCACTTCGTGCCCTGAAAGTAGTGAGAAAAAAATTTAAAGAAACTACTCCCCGCCAAGGCGGCTCGCTTACAGGCGCTTCACGCCTTTACTTTTTTCCTATATAAAAAAATCATTCGAATTATTGAGATGCTTCACGCCTTCAAGATGGTGAGGAAAGTTTCAGTAAGTTCAGGTCGCTCAAAGAAAAAAAGCAGACATAGATACTCAGTTTTTAATATAAGTAGATGGCTCTTCAACAAATAAATGTTTCAAAATATTACCAGTAGCTAGCGATAAAAATTCTACGTAAGTGGTCCGCTTATGAGTTTCGTGTTTGATTTAGTTAAGCCTTCATTCAAAATTCTCATTATCATTGTTATCACCGTTTCATAGCAACGACGGTTTGCAAGAATGGATTTCATATTTAATCATTTATTAGGCTTAATCGCTTTAACCTTTGACTATTCTGTAATAATTTTGTATTATTTTCAAAGTTTGTACTAAGAGACTGATTGATGCAAATTACTTTATACCCATATGAATAGAACTCTTTCAAACTTATTTTCCCTGAATGCTATGTTGTATTAATAAGCACCCGGGCAACGCCGGGTATTAAGCCAGTAAAATTATAATTATGGCTTCAAGCAAAAAGGAAATCCTAGTTGCACTGAAATATTTTCATATATATTGCCTGCCAAGTAAGCAACTAAAGAATAAAAAGTAAATATTTTAGTGGGAGCCCATCTAGTACCCATTCCAGATACAAAAAATTAAGACCCTCACCCTCAAAAATGAGAGCCCCATCCTCTCTAGAAAAGAGAAAAATCCTCTGAAACACTCCACCCCTAAAGATTTCAATGGTATAGTATGCATCTTGACCTGACTAAATTGGGTGCTCCTAGTGGGAACAGTCATTAATTATTTTATTTTTTTAAGTATTATAAGAAAAACCTTTAAAAGTTTCATGCTTTTCAACTGCTTTAGTGAAATGGATGCAACACTGCAAAGTTTGAAATAGCATTACCTTAAGCTTTGGATACTTTTCGATGATGATCTGAGTAATATGATTAAATTGTACAGAAAAATACAATGGAAAAAAATATAATTTTTTAAAAATATTACTTGCTGAGAGATTTTGTCACATTAAAAGAAGCTATATTCAAACATTTGCTGTCAAAATTTTTTATTGTACTGGTGCCAATGGCACAGTCAGGAACACTTTTAAGGTAAAACTCTTCCTATAACCCTGAACTTCAACTTATGATCAGTAATATTAATAGTTATGTAAAAATAACTGCGTATGGAAGTTGTTTGGACCCTTCCCTCCAGAAAGGGGGGGGGTGGAAGATGCACTAGTAGGAACAGTTTTTTACCTATTATATATTGTTAAAAGCTTATACTGTTTTTTTGATCATCTTTTCAATAGGTAAAAATCTTACTTATGTTCCAGTGTAAAGAATAATTATACACAATGAACATCGTTAAATAAGTTTTTTCTCTCTCCCCATTTTTTTAGATACGAGAGGAAGAATCTGTAAAGAAAATGCATGCAACTCCTGTCAGTTTCACTGCTCTTGCTCGAACCGCTTGCCACCCTAAAAAGTCTTACGTTATTATTGGTGGTTTGGGTGGATTTGGACTAGAGCTGAGTCAATGGCTTGTTGACAGAGGAGCCAAGAATATTATTCTCACTTCTCGATCTGGAGTCCAAACTGGCTACCAGAAAATCTGCTTAAAGCGATGGCGAGGTGAATCCATAAATGTAGTGGTTTCAAAGCTGAATGCTGCAAAAAGTGAAGAAGCAAAGGCTTTGATTGAACTAGCTTCCAAACATGGACCAGTAGCTGGAATTTTTAACTTGGCTTTGGTAAGTTAGATTAATTGCTTTACATGTTCAGTAGATATATTCGAAAAACATTTGAAACATGCAGAACATATTTATGAATTTTAGATTTTCATACATTAGACATTTGAAATTTCCTTACAAAGATTTAACTGTTTTTAATAAAAATATGCATGTTTGAAAGATTTAAATGTCCAGCTAAAAAGTAATATTCTTTACATGAGCTTTTAACTAATGTTAATTAACATCAACACAGGCATAATTTGATTTTATAATTATTTAAGATGTGTGTTTTAAAATTTAGATCTTTTTAGTTCCTCCACATTTTATGTACTTAAATACTTTAACAAACCATTATATTAACTTATTTTCATGCAAATATGTCCCAAAAACTGCACATTTTTGCTAACAGATTTGATTTGTCAGGACATGATTTATTTTTTTGACAAATTCAGCGACATTGCAAAAAAAGAGTTGCGTTAATGCATGTCAATTTGTTTTACTGAAGGGAAAATATTGATTATAGCTGGTTTAGATTTTTCTCTTTATTTGCTTCTATTTTCAGATTGATATGTTCTTAAAATCGCAATATACAGGCTAATAAACTAGCTTAAAATAAATATGTTGCATGGAGATGAAAAATAACGAGTTCTATTGCTTATTATTGATTGTACTTTATTGGGCATACCCTGTATTTATTGTGTTACTATTTATTTATTTATAATTGCATTTTTCCTTAACTACTAGGTTTTACGAGACGCTTTCATGGAAAATCAAACTGTAAAGAATTTCCAAGAAGTTGCAGAATCAAAAGTGTCATCCACCAGACATTTAGATGAGTTATCCAGGAAAATGTGCCCAGAGTTAGAATGGTTCGTTTGCTTCTCCTCCGTCAGTTGTGGTCGAGGAAATGCTGGGCAGAGTAACTATGGTTATGCAAACTCTGTTATGGAAAGAGTGTGTGAAGAAAGGCACAAAGAAGGTTTACCTGGTATGTATCTATGTATCTTAATTTTTTGAAAATAATTTGACGTGCAAAACAAAGTTTTAGCATCATAAGCATAGTTTTGTGTTCCAAATTTCAAAAAAAAAAAAATAGTGGATGGAATTTGAAATTTAGTGATTCGATATATGCAGCTTATCAGGCATTTCCTAAATGTTTGGAAATACATGATTTGACTCTCTTTTTAATACAAATGCAGCTATATATCCTGTTGGATTAGCCTTTTATTTCTTCAAACACATTCAGATGACTCTTAAAGTTTAGAGCATTAATTTAGACAAGTTGGGAGAAACTTCTTGAAGTCATTAGTTACAGAAATATATATTTCATTTGCTCTTAAATTATAAGTTAATGATGCAGAACATTCGGTATATAATAATTCAAACATATACATTATGTTTAAAGTTATGAGCTACATTATTTTTATACTTTGTGCATTTTAATCAAATTCATTTTTTCATTTTGATGTAGAGATATGTGTCAAAACTTCGCATTCTCCCAATACCCCATTCAAATTTCATGTAATATTTACAAAACAGATTGAAGAGTGTGTGTTATTTATAAACCAAGAACTAAACAAATAATGCATTTGTTAGAAGTTATTACAACTTTTTTTACCATAACGCATTAAAATATTTTAAATGTACATATTTTCATTTTGTAATACTTATTTTATAAAGTTTTATTTCTTTGTATAGTTTATTGATACTAATCAAAATTAAATTTCCAGGTTTAGCTATTCAGTGGGGTGCGATTGGTGATGTTGGTGTTATTCAAGATACCGTGGGATCTGATGTAGTCATTGGCGGCACCATTCCTCAGCGTATTCTTTCTTGTGTATCTGTTTTAGACAAGTTCCTACAACAAAACCATCCAGTTGTATCCAGTTTTGTGCCATATCAACCATCAGAAACTACTGCACAGAAATCATCAAAACATAATGTTCTTTCGACTGTTGCTAATATCTTTGGTAAGACTATGCAACTGCTATGCTTTTTATTTATTTTTATTCTAAATGCATATTTTGAGGATTCTTAATTTACTATATTGGCATTTAGTTTTAAGTTATAAATGCATTTGTAGTTTCAATATGTGAAAGAAATTATTCTGCAGTAAAATTTATGAAGAAAAAATTTCTTATTTGTTGCTACAATAAATTAAATTTAGGAAACTTTTATATTTTTTTGCTATTAAAAATGTATTATTGATCTTTACAAGTCATTGAGTTAATTGTTATGAGAGCTGTTATTCAAATTAAAAGAAATAATAATTCAGTGAACTAGTTTAATGGATGCAAATCAATTGTATAATAAGCTGTAATAACTATAAATGCTCTCTAAAACAAATTTTTTAGAAATGACAAGCTTGAAATTTTTAGTTTTAAATCTTAGATTTTATAAATTTAATTTTGTGTTGCATGTACTTATTATGGTTGTTTTATGTTCAGGTATCAAAGATATGACAGCTATTAATCCTGAAACATCTCTTGGTGAATTGGGGATGGACTCTCTTATGGGTGTGGAGGTGAAACAGTTCTTGGAACGTGATTATGAGCTTGTATATTCTATTCCTGAACTACGAGGACTCAAGATAAAAGATTTGAAGAAACTGGAAGGTGAAGGAGAAGACAATAAAACAAAGGAAGATGCTGCACCAAAACCGGTGGAAAAGGTTGCTGGACATTTTAGCTCTCTCCTAAGCAAGCAACTTGTACCTGCTGAAACATTAATTCATATGAATTCAGTTAAAACTGGTTCTCCATTATTTATAATTCATCCCATTGAAGGTACTGTTGTAATGCTAGAAAGTGTCGCTCAACTGCTGCATTGCCCTGTGTACGGAATCCAATGTACTTGTGATGCACCATCAGAGTCACTTGAGAAACTTTCTTCTTGGTACTGGCAGGTTAGTATTATTATTGAAATTTGTTATACATGCTTAAACAAAGGCACTACATGTTTTGAAAATTACTTTATTTCATTATTTTTAATGAAAAATTCCTTCCAGCAGTAGAAGTTACACTAAGTGTAATCTGACCTCTGTAAAAGAGGCATATCTAAGGAAAGTCTGCTTTTGAGCACTTTTCGTAGTAATAAATTTGATTTGCCCTTTTTAGTAAGACCATGTTTAAATTGAATTTAAATTAAATTATTTTTGTATGTTTTCTTATGGATTAGCAAATTCAGCCTCTCCCTAGTTATAAACTCATTAGTTCAGTACAAAATTGTAAATCAATAAAGCAAGAATATTTTTAACTACAAGTTAAGTCATGCTCATTGCAGTAGTTGTCCATGTATGACCAATATTTCACTGAAGCTAGAATGATAGTTCATCTGTCAATACAATCTTTGTAAAAAATGAGTAACTATTTCAAAGTACTTAACATCATAATTAAACTTATGGGCCATTCAACTCTATTTGACCTAACATCTATGAAAACAAGATATTATTTTGAATAAATGGAATGTATAGTTTAAATTTAACTATATGTATTTTTTAAAGTGTAATAAAAATAAAAGTTAGTTATAATAAAATAAAAGTTAGAAATAAGTTATTGACACAATAGTGAAAATTGGAAACTCAAGTTTAATGATTTTGTCTGACTTACAATATGCGTTTGATTTCTGCTTTACGATCCGATGATTTTAATGTTCCACATTTTACATGAAAGCATTTTACATAGAATTGTATGGAACACATTTACATGAAAGCTTTTACGTGAAGAATAAAAAGTGTTCAATGAACACTTTTTAAAAACACTCCCACTACGAACATTGTTCATAATAGGAGTGTTTTTAACAATATTCTAATTATGAAAATAGTTATTTTAATAAATGCTTTTTTATTTTGAAGAATATCAAGTCTCTCAACATCAATGGTACTCCTATTTATCTGGCTGGTTACTCATTTGGAGCCTCTGTAGCATATGAAATGGCACTGCAAGCCCAAAAAGAACCTACTAAATATCCTGTGATCAAATCTGTAATCATGTTGGATGGTGCTCCGGCGTTAGTGACCGCCTATACCAGAGAACACGAGTCCCACTTTTTACAAGACTCCCAGGTAGAAGGAGAAGCACAAGCATTATCATTCTTCACACTACATTTCATGGAAGAAGATTTACGTGATGTAAGTAGAATTTAGCTGTATATTCTGTAAAATTTCAACTACCTAGTAAACTATTGTTATTTATTATGACCAATAACTAAGATTTTTAATTTAAGGAAAATTTTATTTTGTGTGAAATATGCTGTTAACTCCGCTTAATCAGGTAAGGGATAAACGAATACACTGCTTATAGGAATAAAACACCCCAGAGCTGACTATTTCCCCATGCCATAGACGAAATGTTAAAGATCCCCACTTAAACAAATGCCCTGCTTAATCAAATAATATTTCTTGGAACCAACATTATTTGTTTAAGCGGGGCCGACAGTATGTGTAAGATTAAAAATAATTGTAATTTTGAGAAGAATAAATAAAAAATATCTTAAGTGAAAATTTTTTAGCTTAATTGTTCAAGAATACAGCAATATATTAAATAGAATAAAATATAATGCCATAGTACAAAATAATATAGATTTTTTGAAGCAGTAGATGCATAAGTTTAAAATCATTGTCTGTGTCTTTTTGAGTCTAAAAATGAATATTTAGAATAGGTCTGGATTGCAAGGTTCTGCAGTATAATTTCAATTGCAAGAATGGACCCTTCCCAAGAAGATTAAGATTCATTTTCATTCAACTTGAAGTGTTTGATTTTTTGTTAGATGATGGTTATACACTTATTTCATACTGCTGTAATATTTCTTTTATTTTTCTCTTTTTTTAATATAAGTTTTAAATAAGGAAAAAAATGGGAAGTTTCTCAAAAGATAAGCTTTTTTCCAAAAGTAAATCATTTTTGCACAAATAATCTTGCGCCCTGGTTGATGCCTGTGGTATATAGGCCTTAATTTAGAAGCGAGAAAGCTCTTAAAATTTGTTTAACTTTTGTATGAATTTTTTTTTAATATTTTTAGTTAATTTTTGTCGATTTTTTTCAACATATTTAAATATTCAAATGTACATTTTCTTAGTTTTCCTGTTCTTTTCACTCCTAACAGCTCAAAAAAGAACTTCTCAGCCTGCCCAGTTTTGCTGATAGAGTCAAATACACAGCAGATAAAATAGTCAAAGCATGTCCTAACCTGGTGCTAGAAGATGTTGTTACTGCATTTGACTTGTACTATAAAAAGCTTCTGATATCTTTGAAATATACACCCAAGTACAGACTACAAAAGGATGTCACACTTATCAAGGCATCTGAGAGTGTAGATATTGCTAAAACTTTTTCTGAACTGTACGATTTAGAAAAGGTAAGTCTTTTTTTTTTTTTTCCCCAAATAAAATCATATTAATTTTCAAATTTTATTATAAATGTTGGCTTCACTGTTTTTAGTTACTTTAAAGTGAATAGATCCTAAATGTTGTTTCTCTGGTAATTTAAACTTTAGAGTTAGCACTCATTTTTATCATAACTTTCACAATGCTGCCAAGTTAACTTTGCTCTAACTATAGCACTTAAAGGGGCCACGACCAACATTTCTTATGAAGTACACATGTAACTCTGAAAAACTCTATCAGTAAATAAAAATTTATTTTTAAAAGTATTCATCAATAGAACTTAAGTTTAAGTGCAAATAAGGTAGATTTCCAGCTGTTTAAAGGCAAAATGAATGAAGGTTAAAGGCAAAATGGTTAAATGCAAAAAGAATGCATTTTCTATGCATAAACATTGCTCGTTGCGAAGGATACTGATATTTAAATAGCTAAAGTGGTTGTTGACATACTATGTACAAATGATGAGTAATCATAAAATGTGATAGAAGATAATAACAAACTACTATCAATTATTTCTTGTCTTCACTTTTATCAGCAGCTGTACACGGCTCTTGAGTGAACTTGGTACATGTTCCAGATTGCAGATACGTTAATTAAGTAGATCAGTAAAGTATTCCATGTCTGATTTTTGGAAAACCCTTGCATAATATTATTTTCTTTTGTGTATTTCCTAAAATATGAAAAGTTTGGATGCGTGTACTATGATAAATATATGCTGGAGTTATACTAAGAGAATTATAAATAATAAATCCATAAGTTCATGAAGTTTAAGCAATACAAGTAGACTCTGTCCTCTGTTTGCTTCATATTTTCTCCTCTGGCTTTTCAACGGCTTCATAGATTTGTTTTCTTTTTCTTGTGGTTAGTTTACCATTTTTACTTATTGCAAATGGACAGTTTGTAAAAATATTGTCATTTCACGAAAAATTAGAGTAGGACTTTTCTCTGAAGGAATAGGGAAAAAAATGTATTGCATTAAAATTAGTAACTTACTCATATGACAGCCAAGTTTTAAAAAACAATGGATTGACCTTTGATATTAAAAGTATAACAAATTAAAAAAATGTGGAGTTCTTTAAAATAGGAGGCAAAATTCTCAAAATATTTGATTGATCTTTAAAGTTTTACAATTAATGAGTTGATTTTTTTAAGTTCAATATACAAATACTTCCCATTGTGGCCTGATTTTTCTATTGAGAAGACATTAAGGAAAATCTTGTAGAAAGCAATTGCTTCTCCATTATTGGTCTCTTATGGTGTCAAATGAACTTGTAATACAACTTTGAAACTTTAAATCATGTTTTCTTTCACAACATATTACCTATTTATTTTAAATTTACGGTATCAAATTGCTTTTTAAAGTACTATTTTCTCTATTTTTATAGGTTTGTGAAGGCAAAATCACTGCACATACTGTCAAAGGCACACATAATTCTTTCATCCAAGACAAGGGAGCAAAAGAGGTGTCAAACTTAATCAGTGAAATTCTTAGTCACTGAGCAAAGGACTTAAAATGACATTTTGCAATAATCTCACATTGCTCTAATGCATTTCTATTGTTTTACGCATTTTGTTCCTTGATTTTTGTGATTAAAAATCAAGCTCTGTAATATAGTTCCAATTAAGGTTTTTTATTTTTAATTGGTTACAAATTTTAAATTTGTATAATTTGTACAAAATTGTTGTATAAATGTTTAATTATATGAATATTAATAAATGTTACGTTTTGTTTTTATTTTTTAAATGGTCATTGGGTTTTTATTGCTCCAAAATGAAAAACAAACAAATTGAATTTTATTTGGATTAGGAAATAGTGATATTTCTAAGAATTTCAGCAATAATAGACAAGATATGCATTCAAGAGTAAAGCAGTACTCTCAGTTAAAAGGTGATTTGAGAGCAAGCAAAACCTTGTGTCTGCAGATAGTTCTGATTCTTACTATCTTTTCTGCCAAACTAAATATATTTATTTCATAATGTGATTTTTACATTTGAGTAAAAAGCAATTGGTGTTCTAGATACAGAAAAATGGTTTATCATTCAAAGAAAAAACAAGATACTTCCAGCAATATTACATGTATATACATATCCTTAGTTCAGTAAATTCTTCTCATTTTTCTCTTTGGCTTAGTCCCATTTTTCATTGAGTCAGAGAGTTTAAAATGGTCTTCACTTGAGTTACATTTATCATGAAAATTTCTTATTTTAGTCTTACGTTTTCGGTACTTATTGATTCGCATTATAATGTCCAAGATGGTGTCATAACTGACAAGAAGAGAAATTCCAAGCCACATTCCCATGTAACCTCCAATGACACTAAACAGTTCCAAGTTCTAGAAAATGAAATATTTTAATTAGAACCATGGCTGTCTGATATTTTGCTGTAATTATATTATGGCATCGAAAACCTGATAGTAAAATTAACCCATTGGAAGACAAAATAATAATTCAGAGATTCAGTAGTGGCCAATTTATGGTTACCGTTGAATATTCAACTAAATTAGCCGGGAAAACATTAATAGTGGTAGGGCAGAAAACGACTTGCCATGAAATAAAGACTACTAATTTTTTTTTTAATTTCCGAAAAATATTCGAGGCATTTCAATATTTATTTATTTTTTAATATTAGTAACAGAAATGTAGATATCTAATAAAAGTAAAGCATCGTCTTCCACTTTCTGATAACTAAAATATTTCATTTTATTACAAACCTTTCAACCAGTAGGCGAAGGTGGAACGCATGAGTTCCGGGTAACAGTGTTTAAAGGTAAAGGGTGTTAATATAGAAAAATATTTCAACTAATAGCATTCAACTTTTTTTTCTAGTTCAACAACTGCAAAAATTCAGTTGGGTCCAAAGATTGAACATATTGTGAAAAAAAATTTTGATCAAGGTTCTACCATGAAATGGAAATAGGAAAGCATTGCCAAAATAATTGCTGTTAGAAGTGACTAAAACTATAACCTGATTTAACATAAATAATTTACCTGTACTATTTAAAACTTTAAAAAGTGCTTTTACTAGACGTTTTCATTTAAATCAGTGGCTCCTAACCTTTTTAACCCCTATGACACTTTCTACAAATTGGCTGATATCTATTGAATTAAGAAAGTCATAACTTTTTGCTAGTAAACATTGATATTATTTAAAACATAAATTTGAAGTAGAAATGTCTTTGATGAAACAATTTCATCCAATCAGTCTTTTAAACTAAAAGTAAACTGTCTTCTTTATTTTTTTTCTTTTAAGAAAGGAACTGATAGGTAAAACTGAACTGAGATCATTGACATACTTTTCGAAAAAAAAAAGCACAAGTACATCTATGAAATATTCTTATCTTTTAAAAAGAAATTTTGTGATTAACACTTAAAATGAAAAATAATACATTTGAAAAAGAAGATATATGAACTTGACAATGAATGATGAAAAACTTCCTTAAAGCCCCCCCCCCCCCCCCCCGTTGTGAAGAGGATGCTCCTGAAATTTAATAACTTCAGTGCATTACAAAAGCTAATTCAACTGAAACTACATGCATTACCTCAAATTTTGGCTTGTAAGTGTACTTCGTTACTTCAAATTTATCAAAGATGGCTTCAATATCAATCAAGAAACACCTTAATAAAATGTTTTGTAATAAATTAAAAACAAATAAACCATAAAAACACACAATAAATACATGAAATCTTTATCCTAAAAATGCACCAAGCAGCAATAAACTATGCAAAGAAAAATTACTAAGAGTGTTAAAAGAAAAACATTAACCAAAAGATGGTAACTCAAAAAATAAAATGAAATACAGTAAAATCGGAAAAGTTGTCAGTTTTTGGGAATTAGCCCTATCTTATATGATGAAGGAAAATCTCAGTAACTAATCACTTCTCTATCCTGTAACCCTGTCTATCCTCAAAAGCAATACACACCACAGTTGACTTGAAATATTGTGAAAAACCCTGTAAATTGACAACTTGGTTATTTTTTAAAAACTTAGTTAAATAAATTGTTAAATTTTATTATTATTTGTTTATTTATTTATTTTGAAGAATAACTTTTCAAAAATACTTTTAATGAAAAGCAATTTCCCAAATAGATGAAACAGTAGCATTAAGCTTTACCTGCTTGCATTTTTTTTCTTTACTGAAATTTTAAATTTTTACGATACTTCATACTTTATTCTAGTAAATAATCACTAAAAATGTCTAAAAAACATTTTTACTTTATGTTTTAAAGAAATGTTAAACAATGAAAGTGAGTTTTAAAAAATTCAATTAATTAAAACATGAATGCTTTTGCAAGAAATGAGAAAATGGATGGAAATGATGGTCGTTATTTACCATATAGGATGTGCAACGGGGGGGGGGGGGGGAGCTTGCCCCCTCTACCGGGCACTACGTCTATGCATTTCACTAATTCAGCTCAAGTATCTCCTTAAATGAGCTTGAATAATGTGAATATATCGGAACTAAACTATTCTAATGAAGAAATTAACAAAAAAAAAAACCATGCACACAGACAAATATTAGTTAATTTTACAAGTAATGAATACAATATTAGCCCTCTCCCCCCATTACATGCAGAGGTCTCTTTTTTTTCCTTTTAAAGTATTCTCGCATTTCAAATTTTAGTTACTAACCAAAATGAATTAAATTAATTACAAAATCTTTAAGTTTTGCCTTTGAATGTTTACATTATAAGCATTCCTTTTTAGCCTACTTTTCCGTTAAAAATAAAATAAAGACGAAAAAAGTATTAAAAGTGGCTTAATGCATCTAAAAAATATCACCAAGTCAAAAAAATATCGCCAAGTTAAAAAAATATCGCCAAGTCCGAAAAAAAAACCAAAAAGAAATAAAAAGGTAAAATGAGTATCGAAAAATTAAAAATTTGAAAGTAGGGTATTGAGATGGGGGAATTTGTGTGTCGTTCGGTCGGTCGGTCGGTCGGTCTGTCTGTCCCCTCCTAATAACTTTTGAATGAACATTCCGATTGTGACAAACTTCTTTTTGTTGGAAAGATCTCGGCAAGTATAGCTCATTCCCATATTTGATTTTTCGATTTGAACAATTTTTGGTTCAACTTTGAACCGTTCAAACAACCTGTCCCGCGATGCTAATTTTTGTGTGAACAGTCCGATTTGAACAAACGTTTTTTGTTCGAAAGATCTTATCAAGGATACTTCATTCCCGTATTTATATTTCCGATTTGAACAGTTTTTCGTTCAACATTGAACCGCTCAAGCAAGCTGTCACCCCTAATAACTTTTGAGTGAACAGTCCTATTTAAATAAACTTTTTTTTTTTTGTTCGAAGGATCTCAGCAAGGATACTTCATTTACCGTATTTAAATTTTCAATTTGAACATTTTTTCGTTCAACATTGAACCGTTCAAGCAACCTTTCCCCACCTAATAACTTTTGAGTGAACCGTCCGAAAATGGAATAAACTTTTTTTTGTTTGAAAGATCTCGGAGAGGCTCATTCCCATACTTCGCTTTTTGATTTGAACCATTTTTCGTTCAATATTGAACAGTTCAGAAAAAAAATTTAACATTAGCGCCTACGGGGAATTTAAGTTGAATGTTGATCCTGAACTTAAAGTCGGATTTCCTTCAAACTAACTTTGTAAGAAAATTGTTTTGATAAATAATGTATGTAAAGTACTTTTCTGAATAAGCTGCAGTGAGGACTCTGATTCCGACTCCGACTCCGCAAACATGGCGGAAATGCAGGCTCAGAAAAAAAAAATTACTGACTGTGCAGACGATTTTTTGTTTATTTATTCATTTGTTTTATTTTATTTATTATTGTTATCATTTTTTTTTCTTTTTTTTTGGCAGACGATTTTTTTTGTAACAAAAATGTTTCATTCACGAGAGCATTTTATTCTTTATTTATATTTAACAACTGGAAACGGATTAAAAGTGAAATTCGAGACATTTTATTAAGGGACGGACGAGTTCTTTTTTTTCTTTTTCTTTTTTTTCTTTGTTTGATAAAATGTGTTTTGATGCTCTTTGTACTTTTGTTTCTTTCTTTATTTATTTTTTATTTTTTGAAAACGATTGAGGATTTTTTCTATGGAAGAACTGTAACAGTTACATTCTTAAAAAGGTGCGACAAAACTTTATTTATTCCTTTATTTACTTTTTACGTGTCTATTTCATCTGATGAGAGGGGTATATTTTGCTTTTAGAAATTAGCTTTAAGTGCTAAAAAGGTATGTTTGACATAATTTTCAGTCTCAGATAATCAAGAGAATAATGATCAAATGCTAGAATGCCGATGTCGATGTACGGGAAAGTAGGCTCGTTTAGTTCTTGTTAAGACTTTTATATTATAATCCCTAGAAATTCACTATTATAAGAATCAATTCTCTTTAATTTAAAATTTCGAAACTTTATAGTAATAACTATTTTACTTACTCTTGATCCCATATTCTCCTTCCAGAACAGTTACGCTGAAGGAGGGGGGAAAAAAGCTGTCGTTTACCAACAATTGAACAAATTCAAATGTAAGAAGCATAGTACGATGGAAAAGAGGGAGAAAACATATTACAGGGGACGTCGGCTAACTGAATCATTGGTTGATTGATTCAGCCGCTTTAAGAATCAAATTGCCGAAAACGGAACAATACCCAGCTTTTTTGAATTATCCGCTTTACTGAATCAGCCGCTTCAATGAATCAAAACTCTTCAGAACAAACGTGCTTCATTATGTGGTGGCCACTATAGGTATTTTCCTTTTTTTTTTCTCCTTTCTTTTTTAATGAGCCATTCGCATAATAACCAATGATCTGAGCAGCAAAGGAAGATATTTAACTCCTGAGATGAAATGAATCAACCAAAATAATGCTATAGTTGAAATGTTTGGGGAATGAAGAAGCTATGTTAGATTTTTTGAAAATACACTCTGGGCAATTTTAAGCAATGGATGCAGGTAAGCAAATAAAACTCGGTACATGAAAAAGTAGTCATTCGACCAACTTCATACACTCACTTACCGAGAAAACCAGAAAACAAAAAAGCTGCAGCAACTAAAACAATAAAACTTTGAACTTTAATTACTTGCAATTTCGATGTTGTCACAAAACCCCATTCATCTCCCTAGCTCTTCAATTACAGCAGTTGTATGGCTGCAATACAATTTTGTGTGTGAGCGGCTGAAAGATACAGCCATCTGACGTCACTGGCTTCGTTTCTCAAGGGTCGCTTTTTTTGCGCGTGGGTTTTTTTAAATTCATTAAAAATCGATCATTGAGTTTTAAAATTCGGTGATGGAGAATTTTTGTGTTTTGTAAGTCTCTTAACAATATTTAGCTGTCAAAGTTGGAATAATTAATACATTGATACTTCCCAATTTGAATGATGCTAAATTTCGCACACTGAAAACATTTTATATGCCGGCACTAACACCATCAGTAGAAAGGATATTTTTGCTTATGAATAGTAAGTGGACTAACGGAAAATAAGCTGAATGAAATTCTGCAATGGATATCTTTCTTAACTAAAATCAACACGAAGTGTATTCAAGACAAGAGCTGCATTTCTTTTAAATGTTTATTTCTGTTTTTTTTTCTTTTTAAAGAACAGAAAAGAAGAAAAACAACGTGACTACATTGCAGTCTCCTTAAATAGTTACATGTCCCGTTTTCAGAAAAAAATAAATGGATCTTAACTATGGTACAAAAATTGTCATGGAAGCAGTTATTCTAAATAGTTTTGCTTAATGTTGAATATACAACTAAAATATATGCGAAAATAATTCTAAAGTAAAAGAATTCAGCAAAATGAAAAAAAAAATCATTTCTGAACTTAAAGTTAATTTCATCACAATGTGATTGAACCTTACCTCCAGCACTTTCTGCTCTATTCCCTAAAATACGAAAAGATATATTAGCATGTACATTTCAAGCAAGATAAGAACAAATAATAGAAGTATGAAATTTGATGAATTTTTGTATGAAAGAGAAAAAAAAAAGTCATTAAATTTGCTATTCATAATTTCAGGCTTGTATTTAAATGCGTTGAATGCTTAGAGTGCGAGATCGGCTATAATTTTCTTTGGAATAACACAGTTGAGAAATCTCTGCTATATGTCATGCGTTTTAAAAGTGCAGTGAATTTTAACGTAATTGCTTTGTTTTCATTAAACCTCAAATGCTGTCTGTACTTATGTGAGTTTTTGTGCTTTGAAATTACGTATTTTTCATAGCATATATGTCTTTCTACGTATATTTCTATGTATTTTAAACTCTTTTTCGTCATCATGTTTTGTATCAACCGTACTTGACTTGTAAAATTGTCCGTAGGGGATAAGGAAAGAATAATTACTCGGTATATATTATTTCTCAAACTCACTCTGGATTGCATCAATTCCTCTCAAATGTAATCTGTACAATTAAAATCACAGCGTGTTTGTCTGTCTGACTGTTTGAAGCCTCATCTCTTCGAGAACCACTGAGAGCTGAGAGTCAAACGATAGGTATCGAAAAATTAGAAATTTTATGAGGATCCCATTTTGTCTGGTATCATCTTTGTATGATTTTGATTGCAAGACGGAATGAGGGAGGTAATTTCTTCACTCTTCCTGCTTTCCTGAAATGACGGTTGAAGGGCTTTGACTCAGTCTTCTCATCTTATCAAAACTCACGCCGCGCCGTTCCTTCGACTTTATACGCTCTTTTATTCGGTCTACCCTTCACAGAGAATCATTGCAGTAGCAACAACATGCACCATAACGGAAACATAAATTGCATTTGCAAGGATCAATTTGTACTTACATATTCATCAAGCACGTACATAGCTTTCCTTTTCCGCGACACAGTATATGTGATGGAACTGGAAAGAATAAATATTTTAAAATGTTTCCAACAAAGCAGTAAGAAGCATAACAGAAATCATAGGAAAGTTTTCGATTTTTACAGCATACATGATCATCACCGGTAACAAAAAAAAAAAAAAAAAAAAAAAAAAAAACCGACAAGTTAAGTAGTTTTTTAAAAATAATTTTTTAAGTTCAAACGACGGTGACGTCAGAAGCCTCTTAGACTTTTCGGCAGAGCACCAAGGCTGGAGCGAGAAACTGCTTATGCCGAACGGAAACCGAGTTTCCGTACTGTCATAAGCTGTTCCCCGTGGCTGCCGGAAAAAGGTAGAAGTCACCACGTAATGCCTCGCTAAAAATTCGAATATGGTTTTCGCCGCAAAAAGCGAAAAACAAACATTACTGACACCCGTGGCAGGTTATTGGATTACCCTTTGACGAATCCAATCTCCATACCGAATTAAGAGACTTAAAAAAACTCCGCAATGAAAAGCTTGCTTAGCTGCAATGATATTTTTATGGGTGAAAGCTGAAATTACAGCCATCCAACGCCACTGGTTTCGTTTTCGAGGCGAGTTTTTTGTGCGCATGGGTTCTTTAAAAATTCATTAAAAATCAATCATTGTGTTTTAAAAATCGGCGATTGTGAAGTTTTGCAAGTGTGTTAACAATATCTAGTAGTCAAAGTAGGAATTACTGCCCTGTTTTCTGTCATTTGTGAATTCATTATTTTCTATGTGAGCTCATGTGATGAGGTTGAAAAGCCATCAACCTGCTTTTACACACAGGGGGTGGGAGTGGCGTAGTCAAGGGTTGAGAGGGGATCATAATCCCCAGATATTCCCCCACCTCTCCATACAATTTTTTTTTTTGCCATGGAGAGGGGGTGGCATAACTGTTATAGGTTCTGAAATTCTGCAAAGGCTTGCAAGAAAATAGAAGAAGAATTGAATATATCAGTGGTTCTCAACCTTTTCGCGGATAACGCCCCCTTTACGAGTGAAATTTTTTCCAACGCCCCCCTTTATATTAAAGGTGAGGGGGTGCGAAACGAGGTTTAAAGTTTAAAATATTTTCCTTCCAAAATTTTACAAAACGGTTAAAAAAGATATATTTTTCCTCATTAGTCATTATTAGAATTAAAATGACGTATATAGAAATAAAAAAACAAATCTAGGATTAAACATATTTTGTTTTTAAAAGAATAATAATAAAATATAATGAAATAAAATAGAAATAAACAAGCGAAAAAAAAATTTCTCCAAAAATGAAGGAAGCAATTAGATGCAATAAAAATAAATACGCAAAGCATTTTCGTCTCATTCAAAATATGAAAGGACCATTAAAAATATATGTTAGTTAGATATTTGTTCTTAGTGGTTTAAAGCCAGTTTTCTCACGGTCGGTTTAATATTTTTTGTAAAGTGAAGGCGGAAGTCATCCTCATTCGACGAAGTAGGAAGAGGGAAGACGATTTAAAAAATTTTGACGATAGCTCACGGGTAAAGGCTACTAATGTCTCTTTGCAGCCAAAATCCTTATGATTGTTAACATTCCAGAAACCACCTTTTCAAGTTTCAGTGGTTGAAAGTTCCACCAATTCTTACTGATACTGAACAGCTGCGGTCTCAATATTTTCAAAAGGGTTCATGGCCCATTGGGGAACGTTCGGAGATAAAAATATCCTCAAAACGCTCAGAGAAGTATTTGTGCAAAGACTGAAGATGTTGGCAAAAACGTGAGCATCATCGAAGTAGACTTCACTAAAAATAAACCATAAAAGTAAATTAACACGTTCAATGCTGACCTCATGACAATGGTAACCATCATCGGGCTGATTTTTTTTTTTTTTTTTTTGTCTAACTTACCAATTCCACTCCATTTTTAATTTAGAAAAAGGGAAAACAATTAAAAATTGTTTTTTAAATATTCAATTGTGAAAATTTAAAGTTCTCCTCCAAGAGGACAGCCGCCCGCTACGTGAACCTGTTGCCGTCCTTCCAAGAGTTCATGCGCTTCCAACGTGTTAATGAAGTGAGCAAAAGTAAAAGTTAAAAGAGGTCAAACAAAACAGTCGAACTGAGCGGGCACTGTAAGCATTGCAAATACGATTGCAAGGTAAAAATTTAGGACAATTACTAAACCGAGGAAAATAGCCAAATTGCACGAATGCCCTGGCCCATCGAGATATTTTGGATATCTTTAGGGTAGACTTACATTCTCATAGGTACTAAACTAAATTATGAGAACATGGTGAAAGAAAATTATTAAAGCAAGAAACAAAATCGATGACGTTGAATGTTCTGCCTAAAACGCTATTTGTGGGAGGCACTCGAATGCAATTGTGAAACTTTTTTGCAGTACTTTGAATTCTCCATTAAATTTCGGCAATAGACATTGAAATCTGGTATCCTAAACGGGTAATTGTTCAGTCTGAAAACCAGTTTCGTTTAGCAATAATCAAAATAGGTGACTGAAACTTGAGAACTTAATTTGACCATTTTCACCTGCAGATGCGGGACGATATTTATTCCTGTATGATAATTACTAAAAAAAATGCGTTTTTAAAACTATTTAACAGCTACTAGAAATTAAATTGCTATGCTAAAAAATAATCAATCAACAGTTCAGCTAAAAAATAACCAAACGATTGGTGGGGCGGGGTGGGGGCTAATGCTTTTGAATTTAATTTAATTATGTGTGATCAAAATTAGCCAAAGGGACTGATATTAGATAAAACCATACAAACCTGATTGCCACTGCGATTTATTGTAACGGTTCTTCATTAGCTAAAGCTTTACCGCGGAGAGATGGCGGGTGACCTTGAAGTGGAAACTGACCGCCTTATTTTGTAATAGGTAGCGTCAGAGTTATCAAGCAGGAACTAAAAATTCTTATATACGAGTAAGTAAAAAATAACTTTTGACGCTGATTCTTCCTATTTCAAAATGAAAGAGGTTCGTTTCCGCTTCAAAGTCATCCACCAGCTTTCCGTGGTCAAGCTACGACATTCTCTCTCAATATTATCGGACGCAAAAGATCACTAAAAAGAAAAATTGCTGCAAAAAAGAGAGACAGAGAGAAAAGGAAAAAAAAAGATGCCGTAAAATGGGGTGAATCGGAACACTTTTCAGCTTTGATTGTAAAAAAAGCAGTTAAAAGATTTTTTTTTTAATTTGATTTTTTGGGTGAAAACTTCGGTCTTGCTTTACTTTTGATATTCCGAGCAAAGACAAAACATTTTGAATAATAATTATTAAAATATATAGGAAATTATGGGTGTTCCGAATCACCCCGCTGATAGGGGTCAATCGGAACACATGTTAAAAATTTTAGTTTTTTCAATTTAACCTGTAATAGGTCTTACAAACATGAGTAATATTGATGGGGGAGAATAAGAACAGATAATTACTGTCAAATAAATGTATAATTTCAATACCAGTAAACGTTTATAATTTGTCAAAATTCAAAATAATTTTGAACTTATGAAAAATGAAAAGTAATTTTAAGAAATGCTTTTGAATTGGAATACAAAGATTTAACATGAATAGAAGTCACTCATGTCGTCCACAAATATGTACTTGTCCTTAAAACTAGCAAACGTGACTTGTCTTAAGTTTTTTCATAACATCTCCTGGGATGAACTCTGCCTTTTCTTTAATTTCTGGAACTCTCTAGGTTTCGGGGATTGTCCTGAAATATTTTTTCGCTTATTCATCACTGTCTGTGTGCTGGACTTTTACTACATAAAGTCTATGTGACCTTCCCCATCGTATTTTAAGTAAAAAGAAGTCTCTTGGAGAAAAAATCTTTTGAAATCTGCAACTTTTTGTCATTCTAAGATCTAGTTGCTCACAAGAAGGGATAAACAGTAATAAATCCTTGTCCTTGTCTTAATTAGAAGAATTGGGGTTAGAATCTTGATTTTTTGAAGTTTCCTTCAAATAAGTTTGAATTGGAACAACAGAACTAAGTGTTCCTATTCACCCCGCAAATTTTTTTCCTGTGTCATTTTTCAGAATTCTTCATTTTAATGACACAATTTATAAAAAATGTAAATTCTAATGTGGTATTCTGTTGTTCAGATACATGTATAATTGAAACATACCACTCTTAGTTTTTAAATATAAGAAGATTTGCTCTTGCATATGAAGTTTTGCAGTCTATGAAAATGTGATGTTTTCTAACATTCCACGTGCAGCCCTCCTTAGAAGCCAGTAGCGTTGCCAGATTGACAAAAGTAATTTTTTCCTACTTCCTATGATCTTACCTTTCTATAAAAAAAAATTAATGGCGAAAAATACCCAATAGTATATTTACGAAGAATTTCTTTGTACGGTCGGGAAGTTTTGTTCCGATTGACCCCGCTGTTCCTATACACCCCATTTTACGGTAAGCAAAAAAGCTAAACTATTTTAATAAAAACAGTTACCTCCGAAAAACGCAAGGAAATAAGTTTAAAGATTCCAGAGCGCATAAGTTTGTTTTATCGTAGGCACAATAAGTTGGATTCTTATTTAATGCAAAATTTAATTATAATTTTTAAAATCAAAATAAATTCTAATACATTTATTGTCATCTGACTCCCAAATTTTCCCACCGCCCCCCTATCGCCCAAAATATACCCACCGCCCCCCTACTGCCCAAAACATGTTCACCGCCCCTCAGCATCTTCCCACCGCCCACAGGGGGGCGGTACCGCCCCCGTTGAGAACCACTGGAATATATGAATCAAAAAGAATCTAAATCCAAGTCAAAAAGTGTATTGCTTTCTTTTCCCTTCTAGGATAAAAGCAAAGTATGGAATTACGAATTTTTATTCGTTTTCTGCTATTAAAATTGAATAAACAACTTATTACTTAGCACTTTTTTTTATATAAAGGGTACATCTTGGAAAACTTTAGGAGAAGAACAAGTATTAATAATACTTCTATGATGCATTGTTGAAAGTGTTAAAATGTAAGTTTAGCAATGGCAATTTTAGAGCTCAATTAAAAAAGTATCGAATTATTTAAAAAACATCTCTTAGTGTTGTTGTCTTTCGCCTGCTAGCTGCTAGGCTGTCAATCTGAAGTGCGCTGCTTCACTTTTCCAACTGAACCATTATTTGGAGTGAAGCCTGAATTCCACAGTACACACATGGCATAGGGACCCGTTTATAGGGCAGGCAGCTATTCACAGCACAACGACATATTCACACAAAGAAAGGACAAGGAGATGAAAGAGACATCCATGTCCAACCGGGATTCGAACCCAGGACCTACGCATACGGATCAGACCTTTCTGACCACTAGACAATATTACCGGTGTACATTTTTCATCCTCGAAAGAATTGACAAACAAAACTTTTCGCAACTGACAGCAAATACGAAATGCATAAAAGAAACAACTTTTTCGCCAGAAATTCAAGTCCGCTTCTTAGACCTAATGTAATTCACTCATTGAAAATTAGAAATACGGCTTACAAATTTTGTCAAGGGTATTTTCAAGCTAGGTATTTTCAAAACAAATTTAGCATCTTGGAAAATGGGGAAAAAATAAATAAATAAAGCAATTAGGACATTTAAAATATGTTTGAATGTTGTGCTTTTTTTTTAAATACAAAATATCAAACATCCTTAATATTAAAAATCAAAATAGTAGGCACGTTTTTTTTCCCTTTCATAACTATGACAATTTTTACTGTTTTCGCATATTTCCTCATTCAAAATGAACTTCACGCCTCTAAATAATGCCAAGGAGAATTTTGGCGCTTTGAAAATAATTTAAGCAATATCTTTGATTATCCCATTAACCGCCGAAACATGAAATCATTATTTGATTTTGATACAAATCATAAAAGTTATTATTTTGAGCCCATACAATAGTATTATGCTGCAAAAAGAATCAAATTTTACTTACATTTAGAAATATAGGGTGTTGCGTTGACGCAACGTCAGCGGAAAAGGGGTACGGATGCTAATTAGTTTTATTTGATACAATTCCGTAGTTTCAATGCGTTTTAGACTGGTAAAATTTGTATGAGCTTTGATATGGTTTTGAAACGTGCAGACAACTTTAGAAGAAAGTGAAATTTGTTTTTAAAAAATCAATCTGAATAAATTTTAAATTAAATAAAAATTCGATTATCCAAGGTCATACATGATAAACTTCGTTGCAATCGGGGTGGAGAGCAATATCTCAAGCATTGCAATGATAAACAGTTTGACAATGGCAATGGGACCGTGGTCAGTCCGATCAGTAAGGCATCGGACTCGTAACTGGATGGCCCCGGGTTTGATCCTAGCCGATCAAAGATCCACCGTCGTTACTAATGGTGGCTGGGCGACGCAAAATAAGGGTCGTGGTCACAAAGTCCTCCAAGTTAAACCATGCTTCTGGGTGTACAAGACCAGTTGTTTGCTCGGCCCTTGGTCTGGTTCAAAAGATCAGAGCGCTTTGAGATAAATCGAGCTTCCACCTTAATGGTGCTCGTAAAAACGGAAGCCGTACTTATTCCGGCTGCGGAATAAGTACGGCTTCCGTTTATTTGCGTCTATTTGCGTCAATGCAACAGTCAGCAGAAAATGGGTTATACAATACATTAAACCCTGACGCAACGCGAAAGGGAGTTATAAGTTTGGCCTGTCTGTGTATCTGTCGATCTGTGTATCTGTATCTGTTTTTGACACTGTACACTGTACAGCCTAAACGGATGACCTGATTTTGAAAAACAACTTTTTTTGTTTGAAAAGTGAAGTGATCGAGAGTATTCTTAGGTAGGTCGCGTCTTCACATGAGATTAATTAACAAAGATATTAATTAAAACCTTTAAAATGTTTCTCGCGATTTTTGAAGTGAAAACCTAGTGGAAAATTTAAAACAATAGTACTAAAATAAAGGAAAAAATAATCCGCGTCAAATAAGATGTGTTTGGGACTTCCATGTAAATAGAACTCGAATTATATCGTTTTTTGCCGTGTTATCGGCTAAGGCTTAAATCTACACAATTGGAAACTGATGTCATTGTTGGCCGACGAAGAAAGACAACTCAATGATATAAAATGTTTTTTTTTGTTTGCCAGTTTCTATTCGTCAACAATTAATATATTTGTTATTGGTTTTTGTATAAGAATTTTCAATTTTCCTTCTTTATTCTGCTTTTGCCTAGCAAATTTTACTAGTAAGGGGAATCTTTCCCTTTCCGTGTTCACCATATTCTCTAGAAAACAATTAAATATATTTAGATTTAAAATGCTTCATAACCAAAGAAGTTCGTTTTAATATGAGATCGGCAAGCAGTGTCAGGGGTTTAAATTTTTAATTCAATCTTAGTACTTGTGTTGTATTTTCATAAGCGTTTTTCTATTCTTTTCTTTAGAAATTACAAATTGCTATTTGTTTTACTAGGCGTTAAATTCCGTCATTTTCCGCGTAGTTCTGCCATATCTCATAGATGGCAGCACGAGTGAATTCCAAAATTTTTAAATGCGATTTTTACAGAATTTACGAAAAGAATATAGATTGACATTGTGTGTGAACTATTTCTGGAATACAAAAGTGGTCAATTAAAAAACAGGGCTCCTGACAAGTTAGTTTCGAGATTTTTAAAAGTAATAGCACAAATAACGGGATTAAGGAAATTAAGGATTAAGGAGATTAAGGAAATTGAAAACTAACTTCAAAACAACGTTTTGAAAATGGATGAAAATTTTTGAACTTGGTTTTTACTTATTCACTTATTTTTTCGGCACACAAAGAAAATACATGCATACATAAAAACAAAAGGAATTTTAGTTTATATTGTTCATAAGAATAGTGACAAATAAACAAATTAATTTTTATTTTTTTTAAGGTAATTGCGAAATTAACGACAAAAATATGGATTGAAACTCTGTTGTAACTGTTTTTCGAACACGGAAGGGGTCAAATTCATAAATAAATCTTAATGTTCATTGCTTTTCCTGAGAGGAGAGGGCAGGATTAAAGCTATTAAAATTTGATAACACTACAAGTTAGATTTGAGATTTTAATTAGAAATTACACAAATAACTTTTAAAAATATGACATAAAATTGTAAAGATAATTTTTGGACTTCAAAATGGGTGTAATTAATGAAATAACACTTCAGATCCAAATTTTGCTGTTTTCAGCGGTAAGGGAGACTAGGCGTTAGATTTTTCTAATTAAAATCTCAAATCTAACTTGTAGTGTTATCAAATTTTAATAGCTTTAATCCTGCCCTCTCCTCTCAGGAAAAGCAATGAACATTAAAAGATTTATTTATGAATTTGGCCCCTTTCGTGTTCGAAAAACAGTTACAACAGAGTTTCAATCCATATTTTTGTCGTTGATTTCGCAATTACCTTAAAAAATACCTTAAATGTATGCATGTATTTTCTTTGTGTGCCGAAAAAATAAATCTCCTTAATCCTTAATTTCCTTAATCCCGTTATTTGTGTTATTACTTTTAAAAATCTCGAAACTAACTTGTCAGGAGCCTTGTTTTTTAATTGACCACTTTTGTATTCCAGAAATAGTTCATACACAATGTCAATCTATATTCTCTTCGTAAATTCTGTAAAAATCGCATTTAAAAATTTTGGAATTCACTCGTGCTGCCATCTATGAGATATGGCAGAACTACGCGGAAAATGACGGAATCTAACGCCTAGTATTTGTTTTCATTTTCGGTCTCAGGCGTCGTGTAGTTCCTTTTTTAGATTGGACTCGAAGTCTGCAATAGAGTGTTTCTCTGCGCCACCTCTTTGAGCGCCCATTGACCCCGGGGTCTGCCACACTGTGCTTCCCGGTGCGCCACTTCCTCGTACGCCAACCGGCCCCTGCTCCTTCAGGCGGTGGCGCTCTCGTTTTACAGACACACACACACACACACACACACACACACACACACACACACACACGAGCGCGCACACAGTGAAAGACATAATTAGAATTCAAGATGTCAAAACTCAAATTACAGGGTGACAAGAAATAACTTGGACGAAGTTTCAAACCAAATATCTGTAAATACCACTGAATTTTTAACGATATTGTGATAGGGAATCGATCCTAGAAAGCTACTAAATAGGTGTAAGTGAGTTAGTTGGGATAACCATTATTGTTCGCAAACTATCTGCCATACTTGAATTGCATAAGCAAGAAACGAAAAAATGTGAAATTGTTTAACGATTGAAAGTGGCTAAATACACGATTTCCTGCACAATTAAAAGGTTAAAAAAACTCAAACATGATGGTGACAGGTCAGGAAGAAGAAGAAAATGCACAGTTAACACATCTAGCGACCAGAAAGTGGTCAAAAAGCGAGTTTAACGAAATCCTAGGATTTCAATGAGAAAGGTTGCTAGAGGGGTGAAAATCAGTATAGAAACCACTCGTTTGATGGTAATTGTTGAGCTTGGTCTTCTCCCTTACAAAATGAAAGAGACTTAAAAGCTAGCAGCAAAGAACAAACGCACAAGACTTCAAAAGAGGAAAGAACTGTTAAGCGGGCCGCAGATGATCGATGGAAAACATTGCTCTTCACAAATGAAAAACTGTTCTCAATTGAACAAACTCAAAATAGCCATAATGATAGAGTTTGGTCAGCAGAAGCACCTGGAACTTTTTTAATTGTTGGCGGCGTCAACTACCCCTATCTGCAATGGTTTGGGGTGGGATATGTGCTAGTGGGGAAACACCACTTGTTTTTGTTGATCAAGGGATAAAAAATAATCAGCAAACATACCGCAAACTCATTTTGGATGATGTTGTCTTACCTTGTTCGCAAAAGTTCTTTGAAAACCAAAGATGGACCTTCCAACAGGATTTTTCACAAAAGACACTCAAGATTGATGCAAGACACATTTTCCAAACTTCATTGGAGCTGAAGAATGGCCCCCCGTATTCCCCAGATTTAAACCCAATGTATTATTCTGTTTGGTCCATCTTGGAAACAAGGGTGTATACTAAACCTGATAAAACTTTGGCATCTCTACAACCATTCTTCGGGAAAGAAAGGGATAAAATATCAATGAGTGAGTTGCGGCCCGTAGCCGAAAATTTTGTGACACGTCTAAAACTCTGTATTAATACTAACGGTAGCCAATTTGAAAACGTTTAATACATTAGACAAAATAATGTATTCATACTTATTTTGAAGTTTGATCGCATTATTTTCGTTAGCAACAAAGTTATACCGTACGATGTGTGTCCAAGTTATTTCTTGTCATCCTGTATTTATTTATTTATTTTAGAACAAATTTTGGACTTGATGATATTTTTTAAGGTTGCTTACATTGAAATTTAAAAAAAAATGTCAAAAGGAGATAAAAAATGCAAAAAATAATATATATACCCCTCTCTCCCTTCAATATTTCATAGTTTTTAGCTTGTGCATTTAGTTATTTTGGAATAATTAATGGGGTAAATAGCGGAAATAAGTATCAATAATGAAGAAAAATTATTTGATCGCCAAAGATGTCCTATATGTATCCCATCAGCTGCTATATTGTTTAGATGGAAAGGTTAAAGGAGGCAAGAGGTAACTTTAAAGATGCCATGAAAGGTGTTTAAAGGATCTTGTCAAACATGAGACTTGTAGCTGTTTCAGTACGCAGATAGGAATCAATAGTGACAGTTAGAAATGGACCATTTGTGTTCCAATTAATTTTTATTTTGCTTTTGTCATGTTCAAGCATTTGCGTTATGATAAAATATTAAACTTGAATATTAAATGTTTTTTTTCCCTTTTCAAAACCTTGATGGTTAGGGTTTAATGATACACATAGACTAACACATTTATAAAATAAAAGTAGCAGTCATTTTCCTACCCCCATTTATGCAATATTTATCATAATTTATCACATTACTTACTCGCACGGTTGGTTGTAACGTTCTGTTAACATAGAGCAATCACTTACATTTACAGGAGCTGTAAAATGACAGAGAGAATTACAACTAATATAAGAAACAAATAAAGGGTCATTCCATGTCAAGTGATCCAACGTTTTTTACCTTACATTTTTGTATTTCTTTCACATTTGGCTCATCAATTGTACCCCTTGAGGTAATCAAAAGTCTCAATTTTTGGATTTTTATCTCTATTATTTTTTCTTTTATGAGACTTTGAACTTTGGAAAAACCCTCGTTTTTCCATGGATAAGGGTACATAAAAGGGACCATAACTCGGCACCAAATATAGATAGAACGATTTGGTAAATGGGATTTTAAAGTACGTTAGTTGCCGCTTAATTTGATATGCAACATGACTAATTTGATAAAAATTTTCTTTTTCAAAAAATGAAATTTAAATTTCAAATTTAAATTTCTCGAAAAACATATAATTAATTTTTTTGAAAAAATTCTCAAAAATTTTTGTGTATTTCATCTATGTTTGTACAAATTTTTAGATTGGGATCTCAATGGGATCATATTTTTTTGAATTTTTGAATAAAACTGTATAGGAAAAAAAATGATATTTTTTAGATTCTATTTATTTAAATACTAAGTTCTCTTGCTTGTGATGGTCTGAAAAGTAGTGAACAAACATGAATATGTTTAAAGTGAGCTAGCATGAGCTTATAGATTTGTCAGGTTCACCCCCCTCCCCCTTCCTCCACCGCACAACCACTCTTTTTTAATTCGAAACTGTTCAAAATGTTAAAAAAAAAAAAAACTCTTTGATACAAAATGAATACTAAACTTTTTTAAAGTTGATAAATGAGTTTCCTTATAACTAGACGAAGTATCCCCCTCCTCCACCCAAATATACCATTAACGCTGTACTATTATGACGTCTAACCTGGGGATTGAATTGACTATTATTTTTACTCTAGGTAAGTGAGCTAACATTAACTTGTAGATTGGTTAGCTCCCCCTCCCTTCCTTCCTGACCCAACCATTTTCCCCCCAAACTGTTTAAAATGCTAAAAAAAAGCTTCTTTGATACAAAATGAACAGTAAACTTGTTTAAAGTTGATAAATGGGCTTCCTTATAACAAGGCAAAGTACAACCCTTCTCCCACCCAAATATACCATTAACGCTATACTAATATGACGTCTCACCTGGGAATTGATTTGAGGATTATTTTCCCCCTAGGTATATATTGTTTTTCAGACGAAGTGTTTCGTTTTCAATCCGAACTTCACAAAGTGTACTTCCTTTCAAAATCTGAATTTAAACTTATGGTTCATTTCATCCCCTCCCCCAGCACCAATCTTCAATTTTGAAGGGAGGGAATAAATGGGTCGCCCCAAGATCATAGCAAACAGCAAAATAGCCACTGTTTCCCCTTTTTCTCATAATGTTTTCCCATTATTTTTACACAAAACTGAAAAGAAATTAAAGTGTCACGTTATATGTCAGTCCCCATCACTGCCTTTCTTTTCTCTTATTGGACAAAGCTCATGAGCTAATAGGAAAGAGTAACAGACAGAACAAACTGAAACACTACCAGACATCAGTAGAGACTAAGGCTTTGAAATGGGGCTAGGCGGGATGATAAAAAAAATAAAAGTTTGGAGTGGAAAGGTAGGGTAAGGGGGGGGGGGCAATCTGTAAAGAAGTTAAACAACATGAGAGGTTGTGCTCAAAAAAGCAGTGTTTGTTTAATATATACATATATAGATATATCTTTCTGCATTACTCCTTTACAACAAAATGAAAAAGCACACAAACAATTAAATAAAAGCTGCACACTAGATAATGTGGAAAGATAGTTATGGGGACACAGACATATGGTCTGATATTTTGATTTATTTTCAGTTTTGTGTGAAAAGAATAGAAAAAACGATGAGAACAAGGCGAAACAGTGCTATTTTGCTGTTTGCTATGATATTGGGGCGACCCATTTATTTCCTCCCTTCAAAATTGAAGATTGGTGCTGGGGTAGAAGATGAAATGAATCATAAAGTTAAATTTCAGATATTGAATGGAAGTACACTTTGAAGTTCGGATCGAAAAGAAACACTTCGTCTGAAAACAATATATATACCTAGGTTTGAAAATAATCCTCAACTCAATCCCCAGGTTAGACGTCATATTAGTATAGTGTGAATGGTATATTTGGGTGGGGAGGGGGATACTTCGTCTAGTTATAAGGAAACCCATTTCCCCACTTTAAATAAGTTTACTATTCATTTTGTATCAAAGAGTTTTTGTTTTTTTAAAAACATTTTGAACAGTTTTGAATTAAAAAAGAGTGGTTGTGCGGGGAAGAAAGGGGTAAGGGGGTGAACCTGACAAATCTATAAGCTCATGCCAGCTCACTTTAAACATATTCATGTTTGTTTACTACTTTTTAGACCATCACGAGCAAGAGAACTTAGTATTTAAATAAATAGAATCTAAAAAATATCATTTTTTTCCTATACAGTTTTATTCAAAAATTCAAAAAAATATGATCCCATTGAGATCCCAATCTAAAAATTTGTACAAACATAGATGAAATACACAAGAATTTTTGAGAATTTTTTCAAAAAAATTAATTACATGTTTTTTGAGAAATTTAAATTTGAAATTTAAATTTCATTTTTTGAAAAAGAAAATTTTTATCAAATTAGTCATGTTGCATATCAGATTAAGCGGCAACTAACGTACTTTAAAATGCCATTTACCAAATCGTTCTATCTATATTTGGTGCCGAGTTATGGTCCCTTTTATGTACGCTTATCCATGGAAAAACGAGGGTTTTTCCAAAGTTCAAAGTCTCATAAATGAAAAAATAATACAGATAAAAATCCAAAAATTGAGACTTTTGATTACCTCAAGGGGTACAATTGATGAGCCAAATGTGAAAGAAATACAAAAATGTAAGGTAAAATTTTTCTCAGATTTTGGATCACTTGACGTGGAATGACCCTAAAGCATAAGTGGGTGCAGATGCTCATAATTGCTCAACTTTACATAATTTCGAAATGAGATTGAGTGTAAGTGAAAAGTTTGGTTTTATCAGAGAATAAAGCTCTGTTTCGCTGTTTCTGGCTGCTCTGACATCACACGTTTTCGAATTCCCTTGCTCCTGGCGTCGAAATGCTCAGAGCAGGGTTTCGCAACCTTTTATTTTTAAAAGATAGGGAATGGCAGATGTTCTTGTTCAGTAGTTAGCTGAACGCCGAACCACCAGTGTTCAGTTCTCAAGCACTTTTGATACTCGTTACTCATAACATTATCGATCCCCTGAAGGGGCTAAAGATTGAGTCGACCTTGCTTTTCCCCAAAATCGAACCAGGGTCTGCACCACCAGGCCACTAGCTCGTAATAAATCCCAATAAAAAAAGATCTACTAGAATTTATTTCGAAAATGATACACCTTCTCTTCAAATGACCATTACTATATAACCATCAAAAACTAGTAATTTCGTTTCTTTCTGAAGAGGGCCATTTCACGATGACTGACGTTACAATTTGACTACATTTCTACCTTTTAAATTCAGTACTGTCTTGGAATTAAATTCTGTAACTTTTAAAATTGGTCTAAAATTCCTTGATATGGTACATTAATACCACTCCACTTGAATTAAGACGTGAGGAACATTTTTTTGTGTAAAATTAAGGGGAATAAAAAAATGTGACTGTTATACAAAGAGACATTGAAAAAATTTACTTGTGTATAATTTGAAATTCTCTTCAAACAAAAAACATAAAACCTGAACAGTTCTCCCCCCTTACAACGGAGTTTTTAAACTTTATGAAAATACCTTGCTTCATCGAAAAAACTTTAAAACTGAAATTATAGAAATTATTTAGTTCCCGAGACTGATGATATACTAAGATTTTGTGACTGATGTTTCATTTAAAAAAAAAATGCTGCAATGATAAATTATTTCTAGTTAAAAATAAAATTAGCACTTTTTAGTTTAAAATTGTAAAATGTATATTTAATTCACAAGAAAAGTACAGTAATAAAGTTTTAGAAGTTACACTTTTAATGTTATTTCACAAAATGAAATGTTTCTGCAGAGCATTTTTTTTTTTTTTTTGTGAATAATAAATTTCATTCATACTATCAGGCCATTTCCAAATATTTTACTGCTCAAAACTTCACACTAACTTGGTACTTATACTTTTGAATGTCACTAACTTCACCTCATTGAATTGACTATCATATTCCACTAAAACCCTCTCTCCTGCAGTAGCCTTGAATTTTAGAGCGTATACTGTACTTTGAAAAACAGTTTTGAATTTTTGATGTTCAAATTATCACTGCCGAAAAAAAGCGTTGCTGCTAATTACCTGCTCCAGCTTCTGATTTATTAAAAAAATATTACTCAAATATAACTATTGGTAGCACAAATGCAAGTCCGGTGGTAATAGTTAAAATATTTTCACATTTCTTGAAATGTAGTGCGTAAAAGCCTTTTTGTATGGCACAAAAAAAGATTAAATACAATTGTTTGATTTGGATTTTCTTCTCTAATATTAAAGTTCTCCAAATGTAGGAAAATAATGTGGCAATTTCAATATGTAGTGTAGGCTATGTAGTGTGGTAATTGCAAAGGGAAATATTGCACTGTAGTTTGCTACATAAAAAAACATACTTATGTTTCGATGCCACAAATTTGCTTTATAATTTTTTTTTCTATACATTGTTTCACAAATAATGCATCTGCTTCTAGGAGTATTTCAGATCTTTTTTTAGAACCTTATCTTCAGAGTCATCCTTATTCCAAGGAGTTTTAATGTCTTCACAGCCTAGTGCGTGTCTCCTAAGATCTATAAGGTCCAAAATTGCTTAACCATGTTCAGTGTGTTCATTGGCAAGCACTTTGATTTAACTGCCATACACAGAGAGTTAGGAGTACTTGTTTGCGCTGTTTTAATTTCAAAGGAAAAACATGGGGCAGGTGCTATTTGAAATCGAGCTCTTTTACATTTTCTTTTATTTTTTTTTCCTAATTTATCTATTTTTTAACTTGATTTTAAACTTACTTTGGTAACGCAGCTAAATGATCAACAAAAAATTTGTCAGCTTATTTTTGGTGATGTATTGCCAAGTTGTCAAATGTTCGCCAAATAATGACGTTACTCCCGTTTTCATTACTTATTTTTTTTTTTTATTTTACATTCAAATTATACGTTTCATCGCATTTTAAGAAGCTTTGCTTAAAAAAAATCAAATTTTATATGAAACATTATCTTGAAATAAATAATGTGAAATATACATGGAACTTCTAAATTAAAAAAAATTAAAAAAATCTTCATATTTTAAGTTCGGCTCAAATTAAGCTGGCTGAAATGCCAGGTATTTCAGCCAACAGGTTATAAATCACATTTTAAACGGTTTGTGTGATCAACTGTACTTACGTGGACATTCTTCAGTACACGCTCGGCAAACATTATATGCATGAGGATAGTCTATATCTAAGGGAATACAATTGGCAGATTCAAAAGTCTTATTCACACGGCACTCTTGAAACACACCCTAGAAAAAAGGGGAATACAAGATTTTTCTTTGAAAAACATTGCGTTTCGAATTAACATTTGTTAAAGTACATTAGAAGTTAAACAACGTTATCTTAAAGCCGATAGCGAAGATTGCGTGTAAACGAATTAGCGGGAAAAATGCGAAAGGTTTAAAGTCCGGCTCTCGTAAAAAGATACCTGATCTTGTATGAGCTCATCTATGTTTGGGTTAAAAGAGAAACAGTTTTGGGATAGGCAAAATGCAAATGACCGTTTTCGGCAACAAAACAAGTTTCAATTGTCATTTTTTTTTAGCCTACTTTCCCGTTAAAAATAAAAGAGACGAAAAAAGCATTAAAATTGGCTTAATGCATCTAAAAAATGTCGCCAAGTCCAAAAAATATCGCCAAATCCAAAAAATATCGCCAAGCCCAAAAAATATCGCCAAGTAAAAAAAAAGTCAAAAAGAAACAAAAAAATGAAATAAATATCGAAAAATTAAAAATTTGAAAGTAGGGTATTGAGATGGGGAATTTGTGTGTCTGTCTGTCTGTCGGTCGGTCGGTCGGTCGGTCGGTCTGTCTGTCCCCCCCTAATAACTTTTGAATGAACATTCCGATTTGGACAAACTTTTTTTTGTTGGAAAGATCTCGGCGAGTACAGCTCATTCTCATATTTGATTTTTTGATTTGAACAATTTTTGGTTCAACTTTGAGCCGTTCAAATAACCGGTCCCGCGATACTAACTTTTTAATGAACAGTCCGATTTGAACAAACTTTTTTTTGTTGGAAAGAACTTTTCAAGGATACTTCATTCCCGTATTTACATTTCCGATTTGAACAATTTTTCGTTCAACATTGAACCGCTCAAGCAAGCTGTCACCCCTAATAACTTTTGAGTAAACAGTCCGAAAAAAAAATGACTGACTGTGCAGACGATTTTTTGTTTATTTATTCATTTGTTTTATTGAATTTATTATTATTATTATTATTATTTTTGGCAGACGATTTTTTTTTGTAACAAAAATGTTTCATTCACGAGGGCATTTTATTCTTTATTTATATTTAACAACTGGCAACGGATTAAAAGTGAAATTCGAGACATTTTATCAACGGACGAGTTTTTTTTTCTTCTTTTTTCTTTCTTTAATAAAATGTGTTTTGATGTACTTTGTACTTTTAATTTTTTTTTTTTGAAAACAATTGAGGAATTTTTCTACGGAAGAACTGTAACAGTTACATTCTTTAAAAGGTGCGACAAAGCTTTATTTATTCATTTATTTACTTTTTATGTGTCTATTTCATCTGATGAGAGGGGTATATTTTGCTTTTAGAAATCAGCTTCAAGTGCTAAAAAGGTATGTTTGACATAATTTTTAGTCTTAGATAATCAAGAGAATAATGATCAGATGCTAGAATGCCGATGTCGATGTACGGGAAAGTAGGCTCGTTTAGTTCTTGACAGAACTTCTTGTTACAAATGGAATAGTTTTAGCCTCAGACGATCGGACGTCAACTTAGCCAGAGCAGAGCCAGACTGGACAAAACATTATAATATAGGCAATTTCGCTTTGAAATTAAAATAAATAAATTTTATTTATAAAAATAAAAGAGGTGGATTAACCTTTTTTCATTAGAGATTAATTTAGCACACAGCATTATTCAGAAGATTCAAATCTTAGTCAGACACTCGAATCACCCGTTGTTCAAAATCTTCTTCAACCAATAACAGCCGTATCCAGCAGCCGAGTTGACTTTCAATCAGACACACGATGGAAGTTTTTTGTCAACCAATCAGAAGTCGGAAATCTGCAGCTCTGAAATCTGACCTATGTCTAACCCCGCTGGTGAACATATAGATCTAATATGTACCAAATACGCAACGAGAACCGGTTTGGAAGGCAACGGAGTTGCAAGTAGTAGCAATGCCTACTGCTTTCTGATTTTTAGCACACAGCCAAATTTCTAACTTGATTCATAACACACTGCCATCTATTGAAGTTAACAATTGGTAGATTTCTAAATTTAAATTAAAAAACTAGCCAATCAAAATATTTAATTGGAATATTGTTTGGATCCATCGCCAATTGCTGCAAGCCGCAAGGTGGCGCTTTGTTTCGAACAAATTCATCCCGTTTTAAGGCAAAAGTAGTAGTAATTTAGTATTAAGGAGGCATTGGTAGTAGACGGGCGAGTTTTTAGAAAGCGTATGCGCGAACGATTTCTACCGTAGACTGGTATGCAAACCGGCGTTGCATCCACTGGCTACCTCGTAACCAGTGGCAACGTTGCAACCTCGTAGGCTACACTGTTGCCCGTTTACTTGAAGATTCGCGCATTCAATAGCAGCCAGTGGTTTCCGCCACCGAACTGTATGTTAATCGTAGGTTCAAATCGGTTGGTGAAAAAGATCGACGGAATTTCGTTCTTAGACATATTTGATTGGATGCAAAGCAAGCAAAGTAGTATGAAAATGTTTAATTCCATACCAATTGATTAACGGGAGCTTTTCCACCACGTTCTCTCCAAGTCTGCAAATAATCCGTACAATTAGACTCATACGGAGATGGCAGCATGCGAGTTTCTTCCTATAAAAGAAGTTAAAAATGATTTGAATATCATGCTTAGTACATTTTAATTACTGTTTCATTTTAACTTTATGCGTATTGGAACGAGATGCTACAGAAATGCAAACCAGTGAAAAATTTGAAGTACTCAAGTTGTATTACAAAATTCATTATTCCTAACCTAGTTGGTCCTATATTTTCTTTAATAGGGAAAGTTTTGCTCTTTTTTTTTTTTGCTTAAGTATTAAACAAGGGAGATTAACACATTTCACATGAAGGGGACTTACTACCTAAAGTCACTAATGTTTCAAACTATATTGAGATACAAAAACTTGAAATTCATTTTACAGCATTCAGTCAATTCCAGGTTTGATGATCTTCATGAGATTTTAAAAAAGTTCATCTTTTCACTAATCGTTTTTTAATTGCTTTAGAAGATGCTAATTGTTAATTACCGTAATCCAAATTGGCCCTTAAAGGTCCAGCTACGACCTAGTTGGCCTATTCAGTAATCAGGCACTGATTATATACCCTCTGACCATATGCCCCAACAGTAATAAAATTCGACACAAAGTTAGAGTAAGTGGCAGTTTCTTACCATGTTTATCCTCAAAGTGTAAGAAGTGCCTCCCAAATAGTTCATGCCTTCGATGTAGGGCGTCGGCAAGAAATAGGGAGAGTGGACGGCCATCTGCACAGATCCTGAGGTTGGGTAGTTGTAGAGAGGCTTCAGGGGTTGCGAACCGTTGGCTTTTTCGAATGGATTCACATCGAAATGAAACCTCATGACTGTGAACCAAAACACAATTGTATTTAGATACAACGGGGATACTGGAAAACAATCAACAAAGTCAAGAAGTAAACATTTAGGGCCCTGCTCCACATCAGCGTAAAACGCGATCGAAACCGAAGGCAGAAACCGAAAATCCGGGTACTTTCCATAGGAACACTATGTAATCCATTTTACGTTTCTGCTTTATTTTTCTGCTTTACGCTAATGTGGAGCAGGGCCCTTACAATGCGATGCAAAAGTTTAGACAAAATGCAAATATATGACTAAAAATAAAACTACTCGGCAAAATGCTTTCAAATTTCTACTGCAGGTAGGCAATATGGTCTCAAATACGTGTCTGGAGTTTTGAAAAATGTAACCGAAAGGAAAATCGGAAATGGCAAAGACATTTTTTATCATTGCTGCAAAAGTTTAGACAAAAGTCAGATTTTAAGCAAATATCCCTTGAAATGTGATTGGTGGAGGTAAGGCGTGACTTTTTTCTTCAACTATAAATTGTAGAGAGCGCTCAATGAATAATCAAAATCTTAAAATCTCTGTAGTTCTCGCGTAAAGAAGATGAAGTTTGAAAACCAAAATTTCAAAGTGAACGCACTTTGTTAATTTTTAGTCTTTTAAATCGGTCCTAGTATGGTAGTACATTGTTTTTTACTTCGTGGAGAGCAAATTTAGACATACGTATTAATAAAAAATGCCAAGAAAAACTATATTTTTCAAGGATGAAGGCGATGAAAGAATTGAAAAAACGGCTCGCACTAATTCGCACCTTAATCCTAGAAAACTTCGACTTAAGTCAAAAATAGCACGTGATAGCATAAGTAGATAAACAACTGAATCGGGATGCATAGAAAAAACAAAGAATTGTGCTTGAACCTTTTCGGGAATAACTTCCCAAATAAACCAAATTTTAATGGGAAAAGTAGCACATGTATCATCATGACTAAAAAATGAATGTTACTTTCTCGGATGAAAATTATTAAAATTTGGATCGCCTAGATGGATTATAATTCTATTAGCGTAATTTCAGAAAAGATCCGATGAGCATATGCTGTGCTGCTTTGACTATTAAAATCTGGCTTCTTTGGGACACTGTGTCTGAAAAGACTCACACACAATTCTTTTTTTTTATGCATCCTGATTGAGTTGTTCATCTACTTATGCTATCACATGCTGGTTTTGACCCAAGTTAAAGTTTTGTAGGATTAAGGGGCTAATTGTCAGTTCGAGCCGTTTCTTCAATTCTTTCATCCTTAAGAAATATAGTTTTTCTTGGCATTTTTAATTAATACGTATTTCTAAATTCGCTCTCCATGAAGTAAAAAACAATGTACTACCATACTAGGACCGATTTAAAAGACTATAAGTTAACAAAGTGTAACAAAAGTATTTTCACGAGACACGAGAACTACAGAGATTTAAAGATTTTGATTATTCATTAAGAGCTGTTTGCACTTTATAATTGAAGAAAAAGTCACGCCTTACCTCCACCAATCACATTTCAAGGGATATTTGCATGGAATCTGACTTTTGTCTAAACTTTTGCAGCTATGAAAAAAAAAAATCTTTTGCAATTTCCGATTTTCCTTTCGGTTATATTTTTCAAAACTCCAGACACGTATTTGGGGACCACATTGTTTACCTGCAATAGAAATTTGAAAGCATTTCGCCGGGTAGTTTTCTTTTTAATCATATATTTGAATTTGCATCGCAGTGTATTCTCGTGCGGAAACATTAAGATAGAGAGGACAACGCGGTGACGCAAATTGCATGCAAAAACAATTTATTTCCAGTTATTTACATTCGATTCCATGTATTTGTTTGTAATACGCATCCCAAGGACGGATATAAAATTTTTTCAAGGGAGAGGCACTTGGTTCTTTTTACTTACTTTTTACTATCCTCACTGGTTTACGAATGTCAATCATAGAGGATTCAGACTTCAATTCGGAAATATTTCCGGGGAGAGAGCACGAAAATATCTTCTCCCAACTTCATTAAAACTGCATTTTTAGAACTTCAGTATTGAAAAATTACCAAGGAAGAGTCCCCCAAGGGAGGGGAATCGCCACATCACCTTTCCCTTGTATCCTTTCCTGATACGCAATTATTTCGATTAACATCTCAATGCTATCGGTGCCTGCTACAGAAGAAGTCAAACCAGCTGACTTGAAGACAGCTCAGCCTTTTTGATCCACACCTAAGCTGGTAGAATTTTTCGAATTATAATTTTTTTTTTTCTGCAGATTTTTTCTGATCTTTTTTTAATTTGTTTAAATTAAAAGGTCAAACATATTTTTATTCATCGTAGATTAAATATTTCATAAAAAGTTTACAACAGTTTACGTATCGGCTTGTTAATACTCTATAAAAATTCGAGCAAACCGGAGTAGTTATGAAGCCAAAGAATGGTAAGCATTTAATCATGGAGAATTAGTTCCCATTTGCTGTTCTCAGCCCGGACAAGTTTTCTCCATAATAAATATTGAACCTCCTGTTCTCAGGTACAACGGAGAAATACTGTTGCAAGTGAATCTCCTTTGCTAAAAATGATATTTAATCTAATAGAAAAGATTGGTAAAGGGTTCGTAATCAATTTTAGAAATAAAAGTAGAAGGATTTCGGAGAGTTTTCTCACACATGTTGTTTATATTTGTGCCAATAAATCAATTCCTAAATAATTTTAATCTTATCTTTCCTCTCACTATCAGAGAAAATATTTTAGATGTATATCTTTAGAAGAAGCATTATAGTAAAGAGAGTAAAAAAAAAAAAAAAAACTTGAACACCTGGAGCACCTTTCTTCATTGCCACTAGGCAGTTTATTTATTAGAAAATTGTTTATTTTAATTTTTAAGAGCATATTCTCAAAGCATCAGCATATTTTTTAAAACTGAACTCAAGAAGTTTTTTCGATTCTTTCCAAAGCACCTCAGATTTTACCACATTAACCACTCGTTAAAAATTTCTTATTCGTGACAACAATTACTTAATTAACATTTTTTATGAATAAATGTTGCGAATAAAAGGTACTTACTGGCTGCAGTAGAAATTTTCTCTCTCTGTCCGTAAGGTTTTCCCCACAGCGAATAAATTGTGTAGCAATACTGCGGCAAATCTTCTAAAGTGTAGTAAGAACCCATCACATAATCGAATCTGTGATTGAACCAAGAGCACATATGGTTAGAATTTCGTCAAAACAGATCTTGGAATTTAGAACACTGAAGCCCCCTGCTAACGGGCACTTCTTGAAAATGTATCTCCACAGAAATCTGTGCATGAAGCCTCTTGTTAAGGAAGCGTCATGGCAAAGAACGTATCTTAATAATAAATAATTAAGGACAGAGAATGTAAAGTGGCTGGTGGCTTCATTACTACACGGGCCTCTAGGGCAGCACCCTCTGACTTCCTAGTTTATAGACGCTGTATAATAAATAACACATTTTTTTAATAACGTAGTTAAGTGATGTTGAGAAATTATGCTTCATGCGAACACCGTTAATAAAATGTTGTTAATAAATGAATATGTATTTACTATTATACATTAAATAGCTACTAATTTATTTTTAATTACTATTGTTTGTTGAATATTATTACTTTCAGAAGCAATTTATTGTGAATTTCATCTATCATAATTATGGAAGTGAAAAGGGATACATTTAAGCGTGGTTCCCTACTTTGAGCTGATCGGGCCTTGAATGGCACATTGCATGACACTTAAAGAGGAGATTTAAGAGCAGTCAATGAAACAAAAGCGCCTTTCTTTCGAAGAACATCCGTTAGGGGGAGGATTTCCATTCATTTATATTGAACAAAACAATAAGAATGTAAATTTTAAAAAGTTATTATTAGACCGCAGCAAAATTTCCAGCAAATATTACCTAAAACCAGAAGTAGATTAAAAAATGACCAAGCGACATGGTAACAAACTTTACGTACAGCTCGATTACTTTAACCTTTCGACATTCTAAGATGTTTTGGAGACATCTTCCATTTCATATATCATTGTAGATTGACATCTCCAAGGCGTTATTGGATATCTATTGACAAATGACTAAAAGCAGGGGTAGACAAAACAGTACGACATACTTACGTCCAAATGAATAATGTATATGAAAAGAAATAGTCTGTCGCTCCCTTTTCAAATGACTGACTGTTCCTTTTTACCAACTGCTCCAAATAAAATAAAGTAAATTTGTGCCGGAAACTCTGTAATGTCAAATCGAAAAAATTCAACATTGCCACACGGGGAAAAAAAAAAGAGTTCCAAAAACCCCGTACTCAATAGAACTCATAAAACTCTACCACATACTGGCAGGACAAAAAAAATCCATCGAGGAAAAAACCAGTTGCGCCGCATTCCTAACAAAGGGTATTTTCAAACTACGAGGACATAATACATGAATTTTTATACTCCTAATTTTTATTAACAATTTTTAGTTTACTGTTTTAGACAAGTATAGCTAAGAACTAAACTCTTAGTAACTCTCGACAAAGATTAAGTTCTAACACATTATGGGCCAATACCAATCCAACCCTTTAGTGCACTGCCTTTAGCAACACGGGTATATGGGTGGGATAATACAGGGTCGGGCATGTCAACTATCCTTATAGTTATCACGTATAGATATCACTTCAGTGTCACTATCCTGACCACAACTCACACAGAACCTTTTCCAAATAAAGGGAAGTTGGTACGTCACAAACCCTGTATATTCTTTCAATTCATTTTGGTGCAGAGGAGAATATAATAAAACCGTGATAAGATGGCACCTGTCAATCAAATGAGAAATGGAGTCCACTCCTTAAAATAGGTAGAGGAGGAAGAAATTGGCGTATACCATATTTATGAAATTAGCGACATTTTGGCTATCTGACAAGTTGTATAGAAGAGGAAATAATTCTTTAACCATATAAGGTCAAAAAAGGGACAAAATTATAGTAAACAGTTCTAAATGTATCGTCTGTAAAATATATTTTGCTTTATTATTAATTTATTTCAATATAAATCGCAGTAAATGACTTTAAGTGAACAAATTTAGCTCTTAATTTATCGTTTGCTGGTTGAAGTTTGTTGATGTTTATTGTTTCTATTATCATTGTGCAGAATAATGTACTAAATTTCAATGACTAATACTTAAAATTTTTCGGATCAGTTGAGTTTAAAAGAAAAAAGTGCTCCAAATATATTTTTGCAATGTGATTATATCTGCTCTCCTAGAGGACAGCTTCAGTTGGACGCACGTAGATTTAAGTTTGATTTATTTAAAGAGTAGCGATATAAAGTGAATACTTACGAACAATTCTTAACTGATCCAGCGAACTCGATGGTACACGTCATGTACTCTTCAAGTCGCTTGCGGATTTTGTCATGCCCTTCCGTTGTAAACTCAACCAAATGCATGAACTTGTTGAAACTTATAAGCTGCAAAATTTAGTACTGATCGCACATTACGTATTTATAGAAGGACATTTTTATATAACTTTAATATAGTTTTAAAAACTAAAGAAATACGCTTTTACAGTTAATCAAAATATTTCACGATATTCTGATTTCCCTCTGATTTTCAAAACTATTGAACATCCGCTAAGTTTATATGCACTTGCATAAACATGTAATATATAATTTGGCCTTTAGTATTTATAATAGTGTTAAATATATTGCATTTATATTTGCAGAGAATGTTAATTTTTTCTTTTATTCAGAGTTACCTACAAAAAACTAAAACACTTATAATACATCAACATGTAATAATATAGTTTAGCTTTTAGTATTAAATTTTAACTATATTACTTTTATACTTGTAAAGAACGTGAATTTTATCTTTTATTCAGAGTTACATATTACATACGCAGGGCCGGCCTTAGCAAATGCGGGGCCCGATTGGAGAACTCTGGCGGGGCCTCCTTTGCAAAATGATTACATTTAGTTTGAGGCTCAAATGAATGTAACTCTTTTTAAAATAAAAACTTTTTGTTTCGCTCTTTTTTTACAAGAAAAAAAAATAATTATAAATCAATAGCTTGCTAAAACAAGCTATTACAGACTAACCTTTCTTTCTATTTTATGCACCTTCCCTGACCCTTTCGTTGATGATGAAAAGACTACTTATATAACCGTTTCATATATCCGAAAAAGCATGTTGCATTTTTGATTATATTCCCAAGAACTAAGTTGTACTAGTGGCAGGCAAATAGTGGGGTATATATGTTTAAATTTTGGAGAGGGCTAATGGGACCAAGCTTAGAATGATAATTTAGAGGATGGCATGGTGGAGCGCTCTTCTAGACATTTTTCCTCGTTGAATTTTTAAAATGCTATTCTAAACAATCTTCGGTAATGTCAGAGGAATGGGGCGAGAAATTCAGGCTCAAATTCAGACTCTGCTTTCTAAATATATACTCTAAAATGATATTTGAAGACATTTTAGGCAGCGGCCCAAACGAGAGAATATTTTTAAAGGGGAGGGTGGCACTTTGAAAAAAAAAAAAAAAACTCCACCTCCCCCATCTCTTTGAGGGCTCTTCCCCGAAAATTTTGGAACTTATAGTCCTGCTGAAAACGCAGTTTTAGACGTTCTCTTAGAGGACCTTGATATTAGATGCAGGTTTCTTACTAGAAATGCTTTGAAATTGTTGCCTCAAAAACTAATTTTAAGTTACTTTTGGCCAAGTTATGGAAGAAGGAACGGGTACCCGATCCTTCTCCCATAACTTGGCCAAAAGTTAGTCCCACGTTCAGAAATTTTCCTTGAAAATACTTCAAAATTATCTCTGGCGGCATTAAACAGAAAGTTGGGGATTGGGTGCTCTCTCTAGCAGAAAATTAAAAAAATTAAAGGCACAAAATGGCAATTTTAGGATTTCCCTGGTTTTGTCAAGTGGGTTTGTCTTCTGCCCCTTAGCTTCCTAGGCTTGAGCCCCTTAGCTACACCGTAGGTGCGCCACTGATGATGAAAAGACTACTTATATAACCGTTTCACTGCGTGAGGGTAAGATTGTATTTAGTAGCGTTAAGGGTATTAAAGTTTGTTTAAAATTGAAGTTCCAAAAGCGCAATTTTAAATGATTTTTGATGTTTTTAGGTGTTTGAAGAATTTTCCCTGAAAATTTTTAAAAACTGAAACCCAGGAAGCGAAATTTTAGATACTCCCTAATAATTTTTGTGGGAGTAGGCTTCGGAGAAGTAAGATTTTGAACACGTAATTATTTTCAGACGAGGTAGAAAAAAAAGGGGGGGGGGTGAAAGAAAGGGGAGAAGGGCACACAATTAATTGACCAACAATTTATATCGGTTGAAAATTCAAGTGTCGTGATTTCTTTTTGAAAAAAATTAAGATCCCCCCCCCCCCAACATTATTTATTTTTGTTCTTATAATCGCTTAGTTTTAACAAAGAGCATTTTTTACTTCTCCTCAGTAATGAAGAATATTTAAAGAAAAATCACCAACTCAGCATTCTGTATTGTGGGCCCTAATTCTCTGGTTGCCGTTTTGGTTAGAGCAGTGTTTCACAACTTTTTTGAGCTCGTCGCCCCCTTTAAGACGCTGAATGACACTTATCGCCCCCTTCCCCTTCTTCCTCGAAAAAAACATAAGTCAGTGAACATCGATATTATTAAAAATATAAGCAATTTTAACCAATCACTTTCAAACTAAAAATATTAATAAATAAATAAAATACCTTTAATTTTTTTTTATTTCACAAAGCGAACTGATAAGCATTTGATGGGTAATATTTAACTAAGATCATCGACGTACCATTCAAAAACAGAAGTACATTTTTCAAGAAATTATTTTCCTTTCTACACTGGAATCTGGGGGAATTAAAATCATTGAAACTAAAAATTTAAAGAAAATATATTGAAAATCTGAAAATTCATAAAATGGACAATGAATGACAAAATACTTCCTCCGGTTCAAGGAGGAAGCTCTTGAACTTTAATTAGTTTTTTCCTTAACTTGTGATTAATTGCCTTAACTCTGAACAACCGGTTTCGTACATGTTTACACACAAATTCGGTTTTCGCCACCCCTTTACTACTAGTGTTTTCTCTTCTAAATACCCATCACCCCCTATCGCCCCTTTAGAATTTACCGCCCCTTTGAGGAGGCCAAATCGCCCCTTAGGGGCGATCGCCCCCAGGTTGGGAATCACTGGGTTAGAGGGTAACGGGAGAGGAGAGATCTCTACCAAAATTTTAAATCCCTAAAACGCCATTTTAGGCAATTGACCTCGTTGTTAGAGAAAAGGCAAGTCTTCCAGAAATTTTCGGAAATTTATCAGAATATAGACACAGAAATTTACTATTCCTCCAGAAGCGCTCTGAAGCTGAAGTCATAATATTGTAATTTTAAGTTATCTTTGATGATGGGGACATTTGGGGAGGAGGAAGGGGAGTTATCGCATGATCTCACCTGGAAATTTTCCGCAACTTAAAGTCTAACAGTGGAATTTTAGGATCTTTTTGGTCTTTGTCAAGGAGGTTATGATAACCTTCTGATTCCGTGCTTCTTTTTAATTAGTTGCCCTCTGAAGTTGGCAGTCGGGGCACGGGTTCCGAATTTCCCCCATAAATCTGGCACTAGAAAGCACCTATCCTTTCGTTACGCCACTCGTGAAAAGATTAAAAATTGCCATCCACCTCTAGCTATGCGGGACGGTTTGCTATAACCTCTCGTACGTTTTCTTTTTAAGGCAAAAAGCTCAGAAATTATCTTGATTAAGTGTGTTTGTTGATTTTTGGAGAAAATAGGGCCTCATGGGTCCCCTTACATAAACGCCCCTGGAAAACTCATCGGGTGAAAAATGCTCTTATGTTTCCTTTTAACTTACGTGCTTGTACAACTGATATTTTACGTTTCATACTGGCAACTGTAAACATCGGTAGTGTTTTCTTGGAGAACATTTCATTGTTGATGAATTTTAATAAGCCCGCCTCCAAATAAATAAGTAAATACCTTAATTGCCCCTTAAATGGGAGACCCCAGTACAATAAGGCCCTGCGAGGGGCCCCTATAGCCATAATATTTAAGTGGCGATAATCATTTAGAATTTTGACGTTGAGGCAGGCCGATTATGCTTTTTTTTCTTTTTTCTTTCTTTTTTTGACAATAGAGTATAAGTTGCCGTAGGTACGACCCTGGATTTAAGATGTTCAAATCGACAGATGTTTAAATTTTTCTAATAATTTACCTGACAGTAGTAGTTTTGGGAATGTATCTGATAACTTCAATAGAATAATAGAGATGTCAAAAGTTTCAGAAAGTTCTCCTACATCATAAATTGAACTAATCGTAGCAAAATACTTTCAAACAGATTAAACATCAGTTAAATATTGCCAATTAGCTTTTTATTTTGATATAGTTTTTTTTTAACATTTACCTAAAGGCAAACATAATTTGTCGGCGCGGGGCCCCTTGCTCCTACACCATAAATTGAACTAAACGTAGCACCACTTTCAGACGGATTAAACATCAGTTAAATATTGCCAAATAGCTTTTTATTTTGATATAGTTTCTTTTAACATTTACCTAAAGGCGAAAATAATTTGTCGGCGCGGGGCCCCTTGCTCCTACATCATAAATTGAACTAAACGTAGCACCATACTTTCAGACGGATTAAACACCAGGTAAATATTGCCAAATAGCTTTTTATTTTGATATAGTTTTTTTTAACATTTACCTAAAGGCAAACATAATTTGTCGGCGCGGGCCCCTTGCTCCTACACCATAAATTGAACTAAACGTAGCACCATACTTTCAGACGGATTAAACACCAGGTAAATATTGCCAATTAGCTTTTTATTTTGATATAGTTTTTTTTTTAACATTTACCTAAAGGCGAAAATAATTTGTCGGCGCGGGGCCCCTTGCTCCTACAGCATAAATTGAACTAAACGTAGCACCATACTTTCAAACAGATTAAACATGAGTTAAATATTGCCAATTAGCTTTTTATTTTGATATAGTTTTTTTTTCTCATTTACCTAAAGGCAAAAATAATTTGTCGGCGCGGGGCCCCTTGCTAGAGCGGGGCCCGATTGGGCAAAATCGGTCCAATCGGCCTAAGACCGGCCCTGCAGCTATAGCACTGTATAGGACCTTTGTTCTTATTTAATTTTGTTTCATTACCCATGATCATTACACGATAGCCAAGCAACTATTTCTACAACCATGAAACCGTTATGCGCTGAAGGACAATCCTTCCAAGGTTCCATTCTAGAACCGCGTAACTTCTACACGTGTTACTACATTTCCATCGAGTAAATTTTAACCGCAGAGCATTTAATTCGTCAAAAACAAGCTCATTTTCTTTAAAATACCATTCTGTTTTATTTATTTATTTTTTTTCTAGGAGACGTTCCAAAATTTGGTGTAGTCGGTCATCATGTGAAGCCTTCTAACTCTGTAAAAGAAATCGATGCCCTCGCTGGTCTATACGACGAATTGTCTGAAAAGTATAAACTTCAGGTTGGCATTGTGGCCATGTGGCCATTTTGATTTTAAAGGATGTTTTACTGAATTTTTTGGCAAAAAAAATGTTTTCTGTTATTTTTTTTTTGTAAATTATTTTTATTTTGCTATTTTTTTAAAAACAAACATTTATTTTGTTTCTTTTTTTAGTAATTTTTTTTGTTATTTTTTTAAGTAAATTTTTTGTTTGCTAATTTTTCTAGTAAAAAATGTTCCTTTGTCAATTTTTCTGCTATAAAAACGTTTCTTTGCCAATCTTTTTAGAAAAAAAAATTTTTTTTTTGCTAATCTCTTTAGTAAAAAAATTCGGGAAATTTTTTTTTCGCTAATTTCTTTAGTAAAAATAAGTTATTTGCTTTAGGAGAATCCCAACCCCCCCCCCCCCCACTCCTACGTATATGATTCTGCCGGCAACCATGGCTTCAACATATTGGATTATTCATTTATTTATTGATTTCACACCAAATTAAGCTTTTAACATCCCGCCTACTGTTTCATGAGCGAACATCCCTGATATTTTTTCAAAACAAAATTCTCCACAGGACTTTTTGATCATGGGGGATTTCAATGCAGATTGCTCTTATGTAGGCGAGAATGACTGGGAGAACATCTCTCTCTGGACCAGACCCGAATTCTTTTGGCTCATCGGAAACCATTTCGATACAACTACCAACTACAAAAGCTGTGCTTTGGATAGGTGAGACGATTGATTCCTTCTGTTACCCACCTGCTACTGTATATTGTATAAATATTCTAGAGAGAGAGAGCAGGGTATACTAGGCAGCAACCTAAGTTGACACCAAACGTCACTACGGGCGGAGCCAGTAAGAGCTCACAAGCAGTTAGCGATCTCCTCTAATTCGCCAAGTAGGCTGTGACGTTTTATCCAGCTCGTTTTTCATAGGCTAACGTCACGCTGACGTCACGATGTTTTTTGCCAAGAAACCTTGCAGTGTAGTATATACTACAATGCAACCTTTCTTGGCAAAAACATCGTGACGTCAGCATGACGTTTGCGTGACGTTAGCCTATGAAAAACGAGCTAGATAAAACGTCACAGCCTATTTGGCGAATTAGAGGAGATTGCTGACTGCTTGTGATCTCTTATTGGCTCCACCCGTAGTGACGTCACTGCCAAGTTAAGTTGCATTTCAGTATAGTACATGAATAGATTTGGTAAGCTGACCAGTTAGTAACGCGTTGAAAAGAAATGTCAATTTCTAGAAAACTTTTGGCGTATCGTCCAAACTTGGGGGGTTAGATTCGGTGTGTTGTCGGATTTTTTTCTTGTACAGTCTCATAGAGTCAAGATATAATACCAGACTCCGAAATCTAATTCATGGTGGAAGAATACCTTTCGAGAGCAACAAAAGGTAAAGATTAAAGAAGGAAGTGAAGAAATGTGTTCATTTTTTAAAGAAAAAATATTTTTATATATGCTACGAAAAAATTCTGCGTATAAGTGAAATATTAAGCCTCAGAGCGACGCATAAACAAATAAAATTACGATTAATTTATAATGGAATGAGCCGAGACCACTGAAAATCGTCGTATAAGTGAAAAAGGCGCATGAGGGAGGCGGTGGACTAGTGCGAGTTCACTTTTTTTCTTTTTAATGATATATACACAGTCCAGTCACATTAATGTGACCACCTGTCAAAAGTCTGAAAAACCACCTTTCGAAAAAGCGGACTGCTGCGAGACATGCAGGAAGAGATTTATTTAGGGCCCTGAAGGTGTTCACTGGTAGTTTGAGCCATGCAGACGCCAATGCTGTAGCCAGCTGGGTTAGATTACGCGGATGAGGATCCATGGAGCGAATAACCCGATCAAGATGGTCCTACATATTCTCGATTCTGTTGGAATCAGGATAGTTTGCTGGCCGAAGAAGAAGGGTAAACTCATTCTGGTGCTCTTCGAACCACGCACGTACACTGGCAGCTGTATGGCACTTCGCATTGTCCTGCTAGTAGATGCCATTATCCCGAAAAAAAACATTGCACATATAGGGGTGGACACTGGACATGGTCCGCAAAGACAGATGCGTACTTGTAGAAATTCATCGTGCCTTCCACAATGATGAGTGAGCCCAGAGAATGCCAGGAAAACATTCCCCAGCCCATAATGCTCCCGTCTCCAGTTTGGACCGTTCCGGCAATGGTTGAGGGTGTTTGGTTTCAGAGGTTTCACGCCTTATACGCCAACGTCCATCTGCCCGATGGAGCATAAAACGTGATTCATCAGTTAATGCTACCTGTTGTCACTCAATAAACGTCCAGCTGCGGTACTGGTGTGCAAATTCCAGGGTTCGTCGTCGATGGACAGTAGTCAGCATAGCTGCATGAACCAGTCTTGTGCTTCGGGAGCCCAGACGCAGCAACGTCCACTAAATAGTAGTTTGGTAGATGATGTTGGTAGCCCATTGGTTCATCTGGGGGGTCAGTTGCTTAATCAACCCGTCTATCAACCCGAACGCATCTCCGCAGCCGTCGTTCGCCTCTGTCATCTATGGATCCTGGTGCACCACATTTCCACGTCGCTAATTTTTGACAGTCCCATTTTGCCATGCACAGTACACTTTTACCACGATGGCAAGCGAACAGCTCAAAAACTCAGCCATTTTGGAAAGGCTTCCTCCCTTGACCCGAAAGCCAGTCATCATGCCCTTTTGGACGTCGGATAAATCGCCCCGTTTTTGGATTACGCCAATGATAGAAATGGTTTCCAAACCCTGACACACCCTTTGTACACCCCCAACTGCACTGTGCTACCAAGTGCTTTTTGTGATTGGTAATTTGACGTCGACGTCGAAAGTACGTGGTGGTCACATTAATGTGACTGGACTGTGTATGTTAATAATATAAAGCTGAAGAGTTTGTTTTGTTTGTTTGAACGAGCTTTTCTCAGGAACTGCTGGTTCCAATTGAAAAATTCTTTTGTGTTGAATAGTCCATTTCGAAAGGCAGCGTAACATTACGCTTTTTGTGTGCAAGAAGTTATTATTATAATTTAAAAATAATAATGATCGAAAAGCACGAACGGATTAGTTTCCACTCTTCTCGAGAGATGGTGCTCATTAAAAGTACTATTTTGGCAACTGTGTGTAGAGTTCGCTGGAGAACAATGGCGCTGACTTGATGGCCCATGTGATCGGCTCTTTATTAAATGGTTGTTTTCAGCTAATTGATTTTTGAATGTGTGTTTATTCTATATTCAGGTACATAATTAGTTTTGTAGGATTTTTCTATTGGGTTTGTTTTCTTTATTTTTGTAATGTTTGTCCATTATAATACAAAGAATTTTTTTTCTCATTTTTTGTTCAAGTTTTGTTAATTTTTTGTTCAAAGATAACCTGTGCAACGCCGGGCCTATAGTTTTTTATATTTATTGCAAATTTTGGTCCAATTAAAAAGAGCATGAGCACAGGCAAGGGATGCAAGTGGGTGGGCTTGCATCCATTGGCTTTTGCGAAACAAAAATTGTTTGGCAAAAAAATTCGTTCGTAATTTTTTTAGTAAACAAATTTTTTTTTGCACATTTTTTGGAGAAAACTTTTTTTTGCTTATTATTTAGTAGTATTTTTTTTTGCTATTTTTAAAGTTTTTTTTTTTTTTTTCTTCGTTTAAGTGCACCTCCCTTCCCCCCCTTCGTATGACTTCTTCACAGCATCCCATGATAAAGAATAACCTGTAATAAATGTTTTCAGTTTTGTAATAAACAGATGTTTTACGCTCTGATATTCAGGCAGATTGTACAGCTCTCTTTAAAACCCCTCTTTATAATAAATTGGACCTATACCCAAACCTACTACATCTATCCAACTACCTATTTTTTTCAGAGTTGTGTATGCAGGCGAAAATTTGAATGAAGGAATAATCATGTCATCTGCGAAAATATTTAACTTTCAAGAGGAATATGATCTCAACGTTTTTGAAGTAAGCATGTTTAACAAAAGTTTTCTTTTCTTCAGAAAAAACGAATCAAAGCTGTTAAAGCTCAAATTTGGCATATCTGGAGCTAAGCGACTTGTTCACATTCTGATCATCGAACATCTTGTTAGAATTATTTATTTCGAAGGTACATTTAGTTTAAAATCTTTACTTGCATATTATTTTTATTTAGTGTGTAAGATACCACTGTTTGAACTGAACTGAAGACTAATATGCAAATTATCATCCTATAAATACAAGTTAACTGTATCGGTGGTGAGGTTGTTATTATGTGAGCTACGAAGTTGGTAGTTATGTTTGTTTATGTTCGCGTACATGAGTATAATAAAAAATATTCTTGAATTATGTCTCATCTGTCAACTTTCACCAGGGGTAATGTAAATTATGCACACCGCTGTTTGCGGATAATAACTTCTACACATCTGATGGAGGGAATAACATCGTTTGCTTTACTTCCAATTTTTTTCTCCTTATGCTGTAATTTTTCATTTTGATGGAGCTGATAATGTGTTAATGGCTCGATACATTTATTGACATGCTTCCACAATGTAACCTACCGTTCTAGTTGTCTAGTTGCCCAATAGATGGCGTCACTGAAATCAATTGCTCTTTATATGTTATGTAAGTCACGCCATATGTTGAGGAGCTAGATTACTTGTGCGATTGATAGATTGTTGAGACTATACTTCTGTATTTGACAGATTATTTCGCACTTCATTAGAACTTTTATTAATATTGAATGGTTTTTGGTCAACTCTAGTCTGTGGATTTTCAAGGTGTAGAAAATCACAAGCGCAGTGGCGAACATAGCGCACTGGCAACACACGCGGTTAGGGGGCGCACGAGGTTTGAGGGCACACGATAAAGGAAAATAGCACAATGAATTACAGGGAGAAGATATTTTTAACAGTTTAATAGGGGATGGGGGACGGGTTTGCAAATCTTGCAGGAAGGCGCACCTAAGTTTATGTACGCTACTGCACAAGCGTCCACGCTTATGTAATGCGGTACGTTAAAAATCTATTGCGTGCTTTGTCTTGTTATACTATCGGTAAATTAAATTCCTAGGGTAACTTCGAATTGTAAGGGCCCAGATCTAATGGTCGTAAGTAGTAAAAACATCAAGATTTATACGGTGGGTATAACTTTTGGAATTTCTTTTTTTCTAGACTAGAAGTATATCCGATCACTGGCCCATCGAGTTCAAGATAAGAGGAAGATGTAAGTAGTATTTTTCATCTAAAGTTACTTCTTTTAATTAGGACATATAGTGCGTTTTTAATGTTTAATGATAATAATTAACATAACCATTAATATTACTATTAATTTTATGGTGTAAAGATATTTACAGATTACTCAAGAAATTGTAGAAGTAGAAATTGTAGAAGTAGGAATCGTAGATGTAACAGTTGCATCCCAGAAGAATATGTATATTTACACATTCACTGTACACTCTCCCCAACTTTTTTTGCGAAATATGTTTATAGAGTGGCCTCCGCTTATATGAATTACGATTGCCTATACAGTTTTGATCTAATAAAGCGGCTGCTTCAATAAAACCGAATTTTGTTCTGTTTTTGACGATTTGATACAGTAAGTACGGGATTCAAGTGAAACACGGACGATCGCATTTCACCAATGCAATCGCAAATTCCCAAATTTGGATTCAAGTGAAAGGCCCTGGTTTCCTAGGAATAAAATCGTCGAAATCTGGCGAGGCGACGGTCGCCGCCTTCTTCTGCGCATGCGCCTGAGCCGCAGATGGACGTCGCTTCACGCCACGCTCCAATCAAACTGGTTCTGATTCCATCGTGCAGTCACACCCGGCGTTGGCAACGATTGTTGCGTTCTAGGAAACCTAGGCTAAACGTTACAATCGCTACGAGATGCGATTCTATCCTAATTCGACTTCTAGTAATGATTGCAATTTTGGTCTATTTGCGATCGTCTCGAAGCGATTGCAATGGTGTTTTACTTGAATTCGGCCCTAAAGCTGCTGATTCAGGAAAGACCCGGTTTCCCAGGAGTGAAATCGTCGATCTCTGGCGAGGCGACAGACGCCACCACCTTCTGCGCATGCGCCTGAGCCGCAGATTGACGTCGCTTCACGCCACGCTCCAATCAAATTGGTTCTGATTCCAGCGTGCGTCGCGCCCGGCGTCGGCGACGATTCTAGGAAACCAAGACTTTAATCACCGATTCAAACTACCGGCGCGGCGTCCGCTGAATCTTATTTTCATGAATAATATATATATTTTGCAGTATCGAGACAGGCTGAAAAGCATCTAAGCTCCGACGTCTGCTTCACGGTAAAAGACACCTCAACCAGACTGAACATCTCGTCGGAGAGCATCACCAAGATGGCTTCTTCGGTTCTCTTTTCGGTGTCGAAATCTTCGTCGGGCATCGTCATGAAGAACGAGACCCGCGACGAAGAAGCCATGCTGAGCGCCATGCAGGTGCTTCACACAACTCTGCCAGACGTGGTCACACGACAACTCATGGAAGCTGTGAAATACAAGACGGGCCATGGCACTTTGGAGGATCCGAGTTCTTTTGCTGATGTGGCACATACCGTCTACAAGATCAGCATTTTGGTGAAGAGAGACTTTTCTAGTGCTTCGATTTGTAGAACAACTTCTGTAAATTGAACCATTTTTGTCATCAAAATAAACAATGTAAAAAAATTTGTGAATTTTTTAAAATTTTATCGTGGTTTTCTTAAAAATAAGGTGTGCCAAACTGGGGAAGAAAAAAAAAAACACTAAAGCAAAACATTTTTGGAATGGTATAAAAAGCTGACTTTACCCAACACTGCATCGTGTTGCCAATTGGATATATGGACAAATTTTCCTCCTTATGACCAGCAGAATATAGCCATAAAGCCACTCAATGCATAAAAAGCAAGTGTTTGGTATATCTTTAAAACAATTATCAAAGTGGTAAAAATTTAGAGTTGATTTTTTTAAATATTTTTCCATGTTTTCTCATTACATTAGAGATGCAAAGAGTGGAAAAAACCCAGTTAATTCCCGGGAAAAAACCGGGTTTTTTGGGAAGGGAATTTTGAAAATTCCCGGTAGTTTTGGGAATTTTCAAAGTGTTAAAAAATTCTGCTTTTAAAATTTTTAATTATTTCCCTAATTAGATACATTCAAAAGATATTTCCTATAGTTATGTTTTGCAGTATATGGAATTGCTTATCAGAAAATTATTTCAAAATAATAAGTGAAAGAGGCCATCCTTTCTTGAGTTTGTTTTGTCACGGGGTATAATTTCAAATTGAGATTGCTTCTACGCGTGTTAATTGATGTTTTTTTTTATTTTTAAATAAAATGTTTAGTATTTAATGAAACTAACATAACTTTTTTTTAGATAACCAACACAGAAGTTTTTTCGATGTTTTTCTCAGCATATTTTTTTTTCTCTCTTTTTTAAGAGCTCCAAAGGTAGTGACACTTAATAACAGTGCTGTTTTAAAAGTTGTTGCATTTTTAACTCAAATAATGACGAAGTCTTTATATTTTACTCATACATAGGCATAACAACTATGTAGAAAATTACTATGTTTGTTTACAGTCAAAATTCCCAATGTTCCCCAAAATTCCAGGTTTATTCCCCGAAATTCCCGGGTTTTTTCCCAGCTCTCAAAAACTACGGGTTTTTTGCATCTCTACATTACATTGAAAAACATACATTTTTTTTTCAAAGAAAAAGAAAAAAATCATGCAGTGTAGGGTCAAACGCAAAATTATGAAGAAATATTTAATTCTATGCACGTACTAACTAAAGCAAAAATGAACATAAGCTGACTCCCGAAAAGGAAAAAATATTTCATTCATCAAACAGCATCAGCGCAACTTGTAAGCAGGAGGGCAGCAGCAATTTAGCGACCCCTCGACAAGATCAGCATTTTAGTGAAGAAAGACTTTTCTAGTGCTTCGATTTGTAGAACCACTTCTGTAAATCAAACCACTTTCATCACCGAAATAAACAATTAAAGAAAAAAAGTTTGTGAGTTCATCAACTTTCATCGTCATTTTCTAAAAAATAAGGTGCGCCAAACTGGCAAAACAAATCACTATAACAAATGTTTTTAGAAATTTAACACCGTACAAGTGCCAAATAAGGTAGCAGTCCTGAGGAAATGGAAAAAGTAAATTTTTCTTACTTCTCATGATATTAGCTTATTTCAAAATAAAAAATATATATATATTTTTTTTTCTATATATATATACAGGGTGTCCACTCCAATCGTGGACCAATAGCTAATTTCTAAACCGTTAGAGATACGAATATAGTTTATTTAGGAAAAAATCTCCAAATTACGAAAGGAATTTTGGGTCCATTCAATGTTTTTCAAAAAATCAAATTTTGAAAGAGTTACGAAATTTAAATTTTTATACAGCCCCCCAGTCCTATCAATCATATTTAGTAAAACATTCTTGACACTGTAACGTTTAAAACTAAAAAAAAATCACTCTTCTACGACAAAAATTGACCGAGTTATGACGTTTTGAAAAATCAAGATTTTGAAAGATTTCGCATACGGTCCCTTAAGCGATCGCTCGATGACGCCATGAAATAATGCAAAATCTTGATTTTTCAAAACGTCATAACTCGGTCAATTTTTGTGGTAGAAGAGTGATTTTTTTTTAGTTTTCAACGTTACAGTGTCAAGAATGTTTTACTAAATATGATTGATAGGACTGGGGGGCTGTATAAAAATTTAAATTTCGTAACTCTTTAAAAATTTGATTTTTTGAAAAACATTGAATAGACCCAAAATTTCTTTCATAATTTGGAGATTTTTTCCCAAATAAACTATATGCTTATCTCTAACGGTTTAGAAATTAGCTATTGGTCCACGATTGGAGTGGACACCCTGTATATATATATATATATATATATATATATATATAAAAGCCCAATACTATACCGTAAATGGGGTGTATAGGAACAGCGGGGTGATTCGTAACAAAACTTTCTGATCATACAAAGAAATTCTCCATAAATATATCGTCGGGTATTTTTAGCAGTTACTTTTTTTTTTTTGAGAGCAAAAAATTATAAGTAGGAAAAACATATTTTTGTCATTCTAGAAATATTATTGGCTTCTGTGCGAGGCTGCAAGCGGGACTCTAAAAAACATCAAGTTTTCATGATCTGCAAAACTTTGTATGCAAGTACAGACCCCTTTATATCTCAAATCTAAGAACTGTATTTTTTATAATGTATAGGGGAGACGGGGCAAGATGACGATACTAAGAATCGTTGCTTTTTATTCACTCATTTTTAAGGATGGTAAAATTATTTTTATATGAGGTGTTAGAGTTGTCCTTTGTAGCCTAAAATATATTACCAATTATTTTTTGATATTAAAAAAAAGATATGATTTTCTTATGTTTTCATAATCTTAACAATTCGTCATCTTGCCCCAGCACCGGGGCAGGATGACTTTCGCCTTGGAGCAAGATGACGACTCTATAAAAGGTGTAACATTTTTATCTTTTAAATACGTTACATGATTTAACAAATGATAAATGCGTTTCTACATCTTAGAAAGACTCTAAAAAACATCAAGTTTTCATGATCTGCAAAACTTCGTATGCAAGTACAGACCCCTTTATATCTCAAATCTAAGAATTGTATTTTTTATTATGTATATATCTAAGCAACAGCGTACCACATTACAAGAGACAACAAAAATTAATTTTAGCATAAAAACAAAAAATTCTTCATAATGTCATAGGATAAGGATTTGTGGGGTGAATCGGAATACTTTGTTCTGTTTTTCCAATTCGAACTTATTTAAAGGAAACGGTTTGAAAAACCAAGATTCTAACCCCAATTCTTCTACGCAAGACAAGGACTAGGATTTATTACTGTTTATCCCTTCTCGGGAGGAACTAGAGCTTAGAATGACAGAAAGTTGCAGACTTAAAAAGATTTTTGCTCCAGGAGACTTCTTTTTACTTAAAATGCATGGGTGAAAAATCATACAGACTTTTATGTAGCAAAAGTCCAGCACACATACAGTGATGAATAAGTGGGAAAATCTTACAGGACAATCCCCAAAACTCAGAGATTTTAAGAAACTAAAGAAAAGGCAGCGCTCATCCCAGAAGATGTTACGAAAAAACTTAAGCCAAGCCACAACTGCTAGTTTTAAGGACAAGTACATATTTGTGGACGACATGAATGACTTCCATTTATGTTAAATCTTTGTATTTCAATCTAAAAGCATTTTTTTAAATTAATTTTAATTTTTCATAAGTTCAAAATTATTTTGAATTTTGACAAATCATAAACGTTTACTATAATAGAAAATAAACTTTTATTTGACAGTAACTATCTGTTCGTATTCTCCCCCATCAATATTAATCATGTTTGTGAGACCTATTACAGGTCAAATTGAAAAAAATAAAAATTTTAACATGTGTGCCGATTGACCTCTATCAGCGGGGTGATTCGGAACACCCCTAAATTCCTATAGAAATAATAACTGTCCAAAATGTTTTGTCTTTGCTTGGAATATCAAAAGGGAGGAATATCAAAGGCTTGGAATATCGAAAACAAAACAAGACCGAAGTTATTACCCAAAAAATCAAATGGAAAAAATATCTTTTAACTAGGGTGAGTTCTGGTAAGTGCGTCCACGGGGTAAGTGCGTCCACTGGGAATTAAATGAATACTGTCCTGACATGGCTTCTGCAACACATCGACTATGTTAGATAACTGTCTAATGATAATTTCAATAGGTAGAATTCAGGCCAGGATTCAATAGACGAAACACAATCAGAGACAACTTAAATGTCTTCAAAAAAACTCTGAAGTAAAGATTGAGAAGGTTTAGTTTCAGTTTCTCTTGTAGTCATACCAAGCAATTGAATTCAAGAAATGCAAGTTGTTTCTTTTGAGTAATAGCTACTAATAACACACATGGAGTATTTTGATCAAATAATCTTAACTAAAATTTGTTTATATGACGGTACGCACTTTCCATTTCTTTAAAGTAAGGTGGGGGTAAGTGCGTACCATTATGATGGGGAAAGTGCGTACCATTACGTGGAAAATCCGACTCTCATAATTCACCTTTAATTTTGCTTATAACTCTTTTATAAGCCGAATATAAATCCGAAGTAATTTCCATCAAGTATATTTATATTTACATTGAATGCGGCATAAGATTTCAATTTCATTTATTACCTCTGAAATATATTGGCTTTTAGATATCAGTTAGTAAATTTTTCGTTGAAAATAGCGATCATAAACTATACTTTATTTAAATCAGAATGACAAATGAAGCAATGAAATTAAGTGAAACACTAAATAAGGAACCAACTGATTCAAAAAGCGAAGATGGAGTAATGAATAAATTATATTTAAGAAAATTAAGAACACTTTGTGAAAAACTATTTCAATGTACAAGAAAAAAAAAGTACAAGTATCATATCATGATCAATTATTATTATTATTATTATTATTGCTCTTTATTTTGTGTTTTTTCTTACTGCTGCTGATTCTAATAAGAAAAATATTTTAAAACCGTATTTATTTTAAAAAAAAGAAAAAATCGAATTGTTCACTCAGGTCACCTAACGATCTACTATACAAATGGAATTAAAGAAAATCACAGGGGTACGCACTTACATCCACGTTATTGGACGCACATGTCTCATCTTACATTTAAGAAGAGGTAAGTGCGAACCCTGGCTTAAACACAGACTGGTTAATGTATTAAACCAAAATAAACTATGTAGACTATAAGTGATTATTACTAAATAAAAAAAACTTACATTTGCTCACTTGGTCTTATTAAAAGAACAGAGGAAGAATCACAAACACAATTCTCTCAATCTTCAAATCACAGATGTTCGCAAGACACGTGGGATATCACTGATTGCGTTTCAGCCATGCAAGCAAGTGCTGATCTCTAGTATTAGGAATTATCCCAAGGCAACTACCTAACATATTTAAGATGAGCCAAAAGTTTTTTTCCTGCTCATATTCACATAATTTAAGGTGGACGCACTTACCCCGCCAGGTAGGGAAAGTGCGAACCTCAGAATAGGTGTCATAAACCAGGTCACAAAACCTATGCTTATGGTTTATTTGACATATTATATGCTTGAAAATCTTTGTAAAGGATCTGGAAAGAAAACTTTAAAAAAAAATTTGAGTGTACAAGATTTTTCAACAGAGCAGCATCCTTGAGAACATGAACTTTGAAAAAAAGGGTACGCGCTTACCAGAACTCATCCTACTTTTTTGACAATCAAAGCTGAAAAGTGTTCCGATTTGCCCCATTTTACGGTACCATAAAGAAATGAAGAATATATGATTGGGAAATTTTGTTCCGATTCACCTCGTTGTTACAACGTTTTTCCAACGTTGTGTTTTACGTTTTCAACTTTCCTTAAAAAACATTTTTTTGTACTTGATTATAGTCTTCAAACAATTTTAAATACTGTCGGCCCCGCTTAAACGAAACTGTCGGTTCCAAGAAATTTTATTCGATTAAGCGGGGTATTTGATTAAGCGGGGAATATTTTTTTACCTTTCCATTATAACAACTCTTGTCTCAAAACTTAATAACAACATAGAAATAGCTATATAACGGAAATAATTAATGTTATTGGTAAAAAGAGTTTGAAATAAGCAAAGTAAATAACAAAATAGTATAGTACAGGGGTGATTGTGAGTTCATGAAAAAATACCTGAAAGTTTTGAAGAGAAAATGTGTGAGTGTGGAGGGGGGGGGGTGCTTTTTTCAAAAAACTAAGGCCCCTATTATTTAAGCACACCTAATTTTATAATTATACGTTTTTTTATTATAAATTGCCTTTCATAAACAAACAAGACACATTTCATACATTAGAATAGTTTCAAATAGTTTTTAGTCAAAAAAAAAAAAAAAAGAATGGCATCTTAACAATCACCGAAAATTCGAAAAATACCGAAGGTGGGAAGACAAAAGCATAATTAAAAATATTTTATTTCCGGCATTTTCGAACATGAAAATACCGGAAATCCGGTAAAATACCGGAACACAATCACCCCTGTAATAGTAATTGAGTATAAATATTGTACGGTCATATGAAAATCATAAAAAAAGTAACTTACATCTTGCGTTGCGAAAAAATTGTTTCTCACTTTTATTTTCTGAAACAGTCCACAATAGTGGTTTGCTTGCTCAAGGTCTTATGGAAACACTTATTTTATTCGACATGTGCAAAATTTTTTTGCAAAAGCTGACAAATATTATTCTATTATCCGGGGAAATTATTTGATTAAGCGGGGATATTTGACATTGCGTCTATGGGGAAATGTTTGGTTCCGGACGGTTTTATTCGTATAAGCGGGGCATTCGTTTATCCGTAACCCGATTAAGCGGGGACGACAGTATTTGTAGATTTCCATTAAACGCCAAAGTTTTCATACTGCCATGTATCATGTTTCAATGCATGCGAAAGTGGTTAAAAGTGCATCGGACATTGTTGAGTTCAAGATAATCAAATTGAACATTTCTAGCCTCGAGACGATACGAGAATTTCTCTTCAGAGTTCTTGGGGCATTATTACATCATGCTTAATGCATGGGGACGGAAATTTATTCTCTCAAAAAACTCAAATTCAGCAAATAATTTTGAACTGCCGAATAAGAAAAATCTGGAATACGTAATATGTAGAGCAGACCGATAAAGTGAATGAACACGTCAGAGAATTTTCAATTTCAAAAATTTATATGTTCACTAGCTGCCAGGGCAGCTAGATTAGCTTCCTGCGGCATGTTGATGCATAACGTCCCCTTTCTCTAACTTTTACCTCATTCTGAAGTTACATTATTTGATATAATTTAATGTTCATTCGATTTCAAGACATACCACACACGTGGCCCGACGTTGCACGGGCACTTCGTGCCCTGAAAGTAGTGAGGAAAATTTCAAGAAACTACTCCCTGCCAAGGCAGCTCACTAACAGGCGCTTCACGCCTTTACTTTTTTCCTATATAAAAAAATCATTCGAATTATTGAGATGCTTCGCGTCTTCAAGATGGTGAGGAAAGTTTCAGTAAGTTCAGCTCGCTCAAAGGAAAAAAGCAGACATAGATACTCAGTTTTTAATACAAGTAGATGGCTTTTCAACAAATGAATGTTTCAAAATATTACAAGTAGCTAGCGTAAAAAATACTATGTACGGGATTCAAGTGAAACACGGACGATCACAACTCACCAATGCAATCGCAAATTCCCAAATTTGGATTCAAGTGAAACGTTACAATCACTACGAGATGCGAATCTATCGTAATTCGACTTCCGGTAGCGATTGCAATTTCGGTCTATTGCGATCACCTGGAAGCGATTGCAATGGTGTTTCACTTGAATTCGGCCCTATGTAAGTGGACCGCTCTTGAGTTTCGTGTTTGATTTAGTTAAGCCATCATTCAAAATTCTCATTATCATTGTTATCACTGTTTCATAGCAACTGCGTTTCAACAATGTATTTCATATTTAATCATTTATTAGGCTTATTTGCTTTAAATTTGACTACTTATTAATTGATATCTGCGCTAATTAAAATCGTATAATTATATAAATTGAAACTAATGAAGCCTGAAAAATTACCTCTCTATCGGTACCTGGTTCGACTTTCAGTTCATTGGCGTTCAGGAGAAAGAAGCGTGACATAGAAAGATAGATACTCAGTTTTTAATATAAGTAGATTAAAATTTATAGCATTTTCTGCATGATAGTACAGTAAAAACACTTCAGATATACAGTGAACTCTCACTTATGCGCCGGCCCAAGGGACCGACAGAAAAAGGCGCATAAGTGATAGAGACGTATAAGTGAACAAGCCTATTTAAAGGACTAAAACGCAACATAGGTTCTAATGAGAGACCGAATAAGAATGTTTCTATGGAAAAGGGACATATTACTGCGGTTTGGCAATTGCAGTAGCGTAACTACAATGATAAAGAGAAAACAAAAATTGTAGCATATCTAATCACAAACTGTTCCCTTTAAAGCCGATGCATAATAGATAATTGTCCCTCTCTGAACTTTAGTACGTGCGGAAAAAATGCCTTCCGTGAGCAATCAAGGCGAAAAATTAGAGAGAAAAGTGAAGAAAAATGCCTATTTTTAAAGGAAATAAATTAAATATTTTACATTTTAGGGAAAATTTGGCGCATAAGTGAAATATTTATCTTTAGAGTGACGCATAAACGAATGATACTATCATTATTTTGCTATGGAATGTGCTGAGATCATTTAAAATCGTTGCATAAGTGAAAAGGCGCATAAATGAAGCGGTGTATAAGTGAGAGTTCACTGAAAATGTAATTTTTTTTTTTTAATGGGAGAGCTTTTATGGTTCTGCATCAGGTTTCATGGGGGTTGAAACGAAAAGAAGTGTCCAAACCCAGTGGATGAACACCCCTACCTGTGAACGAATGCAGCATTTTCTAGTCATTTTCTTTCGGTAAATGTGTAGAAAGACTTGTGCCTGCTAATTCATCTAAGATTTTTTTTTTTTTTTCCAAAACGAATGCGACAGGTTCATTTACTGGTCAGTCTAAAGTTAAACCGTGAAGAGATGGCGGGTTCGCGCGTTCTCGCTAATCCCTTTTTTTTTCCGTTTCCACTTCCAGTCGACCCGCCATCTCTTCGCGGTTTAACTATATTGTCCGTCCGTAAAAGCAGCGCCTGAGACACTCACGCTCAACCCATTTATGCCCAGTAGCCTAAAAACGGGACGCCTGTTAGTTACTGCATACAAAAACCTGAAATGGGTATATCATTTTAAGAAAGCTGTTTTTCACACGTTAAATAGTCTTTCTTGAGAAAACCAGTTAGAGCCACTATTTGGACATCAGAGTTTATTTATTGACAGCTATTTTTAGACAACTCAGTCAAGCAACGATCCGGCATGAGTAGCCTCAGAAAGTAAGTTTTTTTGTGAACTTATTTTTCATAAAATTAAACGATTTTAAAATGATTTGCTTAAAATGGATCAGAGATGCCTTCTGTAATGTGACTTTGCAAAAGTAAAGTCAAGTATGGTCGTATTTTGCTCACATATCTGCAAAATATCCCATAAACAGGACTTTAAATAACTTAATAAATATGACAACGGCGAACTATTTTAAGCATAAGATGTATGTAAACCATTCCAAGTACGAGTTTTAAGCAGATAAAAACTGAAAAAAATTGTTTAAAAAAAGTTGGGCATAAATGGGTTAAAAAAAGGTAGCGGGTTATGGGTGCTAACTTTCCGAAGTTTTCAATTTAAAACTTGCATTTGCAATATCCTTTTGACATATTTAACTAAACTACGAATTTGAAATTAGCATCGTTCCACGTTGTTTGATACTGCTCAAAATGTTTTTTATTATTCTTCCCTTTATTGTTATCTTACCTAACACCCCTATTTTTGTAAGACCAGAGAAGACCTGACGCATACGTAAATACGCGGGTTCAGACAGTGCCATACTCGTTTGCTGCAAAATATTGTCCATAGAGTCGATTTCAAGCAGAAATAGCTTATTTTGTCCAAAGAATTGATTATCAGCTCTTGTAAAATATAAGGAGATATGAAATTATGAGTTATTATTTTAAGAATAAAGAACGAGTTTCTTGGAAGCTAGTGGGCTTTTCAGAAGAAATCTTTGTCCTTGGGTTGAAGATAATATTTCTCTAGAAGGAAAAGTATAGGACGTTTAAAGGGAGCCTTAATAGATCTTGATGCAGTTATAAAAAAAGGTCTGCATGATTTTACATCGAATAGCACACTGACGTTCTTTAAAATCTTAAACATATCTTCAGAGTTAATAAATAAATATAAAAGAAAGAAAATTAATTTGAATTTTGACATTATTGAAATTATTTGAATTGAAACGATGTTACACTCACAAGTTGCAATAGGACTCTATTCGTTGATTTTCTTGTTTCTACTAATGGAAAACTCTCAGAATTACTCTATTTATACTCGAACCGCTCGATTTGACACAATCCTCTTTAGACAAAAACAGCATCCAGGACACAACGAACCTCCGCAGGCTTGTCATTTCGGGGGGTCAGGGGTTCAATTGCCCCCCCCCCCTCGACTGTGAGAAATCAATGTATTTACATATAAGTGGGCGTGGTTTTTACTGTTTTCCAATGGAATTTGTGTTTGGATCCTTTGCTCCCCCCCCCCCAACTGAAAAAACTTGAAATGACGTCCCTGAATTTCCGCGAGAAGTTAAAGAGGGCGGTTGAGCCACAAAGCACATTACGGTGAGAATTAAGTTTGAAAATTATACCATATGAAATATATTCCATTAATATAAAAGAAAGACAAAACGCAGATTGCCAAACATAATTTTTATTAAGAATGTTCCGAATAGATAATTTTTGCCAATATAATAATATAAATATGAAACAATAAATTATAAAACTATATACAATAATTAAAAATGTGACATTTTTTGTCAAACGCTGATGAAATAATTTTGCAACAATTTTGATATGTACAATAAAAATGAGCCAAAAATGTTCATCATTCAATAGTTTTTTTTTTTTTTTTGTCAATACGATAAAGTCCTATACTAGGCAACACAAATTGTCATATCACACATAAAGAGTTCTTAAAACGGTGTTTTCAAAGCACCGATAATGCGTTTGATGAGTGATTTTTTCTTTTTGATGACTGGAAGCTCCCAAACTCCATCGGGCCCCACCCAAGGTAGCAGCAAGTCAAATTCCTTGTGGTTGTTTTTCGCCGGTTTTTGTACTTTGCCCCTCCGGACGGATTTTATTAGCCGCCGTTCATCAGCAAATAGGTCGAACAAATACTCCGTACCAGCATCAGGGTAGTTCCCAACAGAAGGGTAGGCGTCGAATCCGTCGTTATATCCAAGGTTATCCATTGTTTCAAAATTACCTGAAAAGACGAAAGCGAATCATTAAGGAAAAATAATACCGTAAACAATAGTTGTAAATAAAACAGGAGTAGAAGCCTTCTTCCAAATTTATTCTGGAAGCTTTTCAAACATTTTCAATCACGTACTGGATGAATACAGCTTATAAAATTACAAGATATGCTTTTTAACTTCAAGCATATTTACAATAGAAGTCTAATGGTAATATTCTTAAGTCTAATATAGTTTTGAAATCATAACAATGGTGATAGATAAAACAGCGCTTGTTCTCTGCACTATAAACACAATTCAACTCTTGAATAGCTATTTTTGCTTTTTTTTTTTTTTAAGTTAAAAAAAGTTCATTCCGAGTGACCTAAATATTTTTCAATTTCAAAAATATTTTGCATGTTAAATATGTGAGCATAGTGATAAGTTTTTATCAAGTTATAACTTAGAATTTCAAAAAAAAAAAAAAAAAAACGTTTTTGTGTTACGCCCTAATACTCATCGTTAAAGAAAGGGGAAAGTATAGAATTTCTGCATACGACTTGAATAATTCTATTTTATATCTTGAAACTCCTAAATTTTTTTAAGTTTACTAACTTCACTCTTTGTCTTAAAATGCTTAAAACGAATTTTGAGAGAATTAAAGCATGGAAATTCTACGTAAGGTATTTTAACCTGTTAACTGGGTACGACGAAATATTTCGTCATACATAGAAGCCTACAGCAATGGGCATGACGAAATATTTCGTCATGGAAATTAATCGTAATATATTGAACGCATCACGTTCTACGTTGTTCTTATCTATTAAATCTTAGAGTGGTTATATATATGCCATCATATTGTCGATGCGTCATGAATTTTCATGTTCTTGTAATTCGTAACTTAAGTGCTATTAAAGGAAAAACGGACGCTGCATGATCTATACTTCGAGCTGCCACAATTTGGATTCATTTTAGTCTGCATTTCAGTATCTTACATGTTAGTAATAACTTTCTGACTTGAATATTCTTATTGTGAATTTCAGTGTTTTATGTATTTAGGAGGTATTAGGAGAGAATCGAGATTCTGTTGTCCTGACTGCTGTGTTGCCTTGTGTATATGTCGCACTGTTTCAAGCAATATCATACTGCGAAATAATTATTATAATTTTTTCCATTAATGCGTTTTACATTGAATACATTTGAATTATATTTTAAACATAAAATATTGTATCAAAATAAATAAAAATCATAAGTTTAAAACGATATTCTTTTATTATTTGAGGTGTGATATTACTTATCGCTGCGAAAAAAAAGTCCCCATTGTGAAACGAGTTGAGCAATAGCTAATTCCCCGGTTAACAGGTTAATCAGTAAGTTTAATTGATAACTACGTCAAAAACTTCCTTTTAACACAAAAGAATCTAGTGTGGAACTTCTTCGTTTTACAGCAATTAAACAATCTACAGCTATTAAACAATCTATGTTTCTTAACAACTCAACAGAAAGAGTCATGTACGAGCGTTAGAAGCAACATTTTTTAATGAATCGCTTTTTAGACATTTTCCTATAGATGTGGAAGTTTGGTAACATTTGAAAGTACAATTCCCCACGTCTAAGACAGAAGATGTTTTAATGCCTGTGATATAAAATTGCATTAACTCCATGGAACGTCGAAAAAAATAAATACATTATTATAGTGCTTTATGGTGTACAAGAAACTAATTGCAATCTTAGTTCTTCACGAACAGGCGCAAAAATGTGTTAGAGATTCATTTCTTAGATAAACTTTTTTTTAACACAATTCAATTGAAAACTAGCTGAAAATCGCCAATAACGCCTAATTGAAACCAGATTCAAAAAATTATTTTTTTCGCCAAATTGTCGCCAACTTGGCGACATATCGCCAAGTTGGCGACGAATATGGCGATTGAAAGTCTGGCTACATATCGCTAAGAGACCGCCAAGTTGTACTACTTTGAAGCTGCATCGTTTACGCCGCAGTTGAAAGAAGAAAAAGTTCGCGATTACTACATTAACTTTTACTATGCACAAGAAGTGAAAGAGTTACCTTCTATTCTAGAATATCGCAGAGATGTTAGCAACTCAAAAGTTTTTCTCAGAATGACGTAAAATGAATCGTGGAAACAAAATATTGTTAATGTAACAATTAACCACCATTGTTGTAAGCAAAGTATATTTTTTTCAACATTGTACAACATTTTTTCAACAATAGGTTTTGTTTGCTACGGGGTTCTTTTGCTAAAAATGATGGATAAAATAGAAAATATGTAAAATAAATGATTTTGAAGATATATTTTTAGAAAGCACAAAATAATTTAAAATATCAAAAATTTTGAAAACTTGGAAAAAAAAAAGCCATGACACTTTTCCTGAAATCTAAACGCAGCATAGAAATACAGGAAACTTTTAAACTTCAACTGCCTTCAGCCTTGATAATTCACTTTAATATTAATTATGAAACTGAATATTGTATCAGTACATACAATAATTTGCAGTCCCAAATTACTCGCGACACTACTGTAGAAAATTTTGTCCCACATAAGTTACTAAATTTGAACATTTTTGTACTAAATATTAAAAGTGAGGCTTTTATAGTTTTTTGTAAACTTCTTTCTGAGGGTTTCAGGATGGCATACTATCAGGCAGTGAGGTCTAGTTACCAAAAATTTCCCTCCAGTCCTCCTTAAATCGGTACCAAAATTAGTTTTCGAAGATTCATACAATCCTATTTGTAAGGAGTCTTCAACCAAAAATCGCATAAAACTCATTTAACTAATGAATCGTGAATTCATTAGGAAGCAAACTGATATGTCTAGTATATTGGCTGCAGGGTAAAGCTTCAGACTAGGAATAACTAATGGTAGCCCCTGGCGACCAAAGTCACAAAAAATGGTCCCCACTTCTGCACTTTGGTCGCCATTTTGAAAAATGTACATATGCAGCTCGAAAATTAAGTAACGTATTTGCTAATGGAAACTTTAAGAGCAAAATAAAAGATAATGAAACTACAAAACTATTAACAGAAATATTTCAATGGATATTTTTTCAATACAAAGACATAGAACAAAAAGGAAATATTTTACGAATTTTGAAATTTAATACAATGTAGGCAATATAACTAAATGAAAGCAAATTTGAGGACTCTTGCAGGTTGGATTTGTTAGTAAGAAAATTTCTTTCGTTTGACATGATTATTTTTCAAGAATTTAGAGCTGTTCTGCTGTAACAGGTCGAAAACACAAAATCCAATAATGGTTTACTTCTCACCCATTTTTTTAAAGCTATTGAAAGAACGGACCATTTTGAAATGCGATGTATATCTAAAAACGTCGGGAATCTTTTATTCTGCTACTTGAATTGAAAAAATTCGATCTGAAATTAATGACTAAAAAAAATCATTTGCACAAAATCAAGGGAACGCTATTAGAAACTCAAGAGAAGGGTTCACACAGTGCCAACATGTAAATTCACTTTGAAGTATAAAACGCGGTCGCTACTTTTGGCGACCGCTTCATTCTTTGGTGGCCCTTTTCAATGAAATGGCGACTAGCATACCCATAGGCGACTAGCGACTGCTAGTCAAGAGCTTTACTTGTTATTTTATAACTTTCCGTAACATCACGCACTGTCGACAGCTTTGAAATTAATTGCTGGTTTATTACATGAGAATGATGGCTATATCTGTGCGAACATTTTTGTTTGAGAATAGAATATACCAACATTCGGGTTGTGACATCCAAAGACTAACTTACTGTTTATTTATTTTGTCCAACAGGGTTTATATTAAATTTTATAACTATAAACGACAGTTTTGAAGCGAAAAAGTGCGATTCTGTTGTTTTTTTTTTTTACTACATCAAAATCGCTATTTCTTAGTTATTTTTAATACAATCAGGGTTCGAAAATACAAAATAAGTTAAATTAACTAACTGTGTATGTACCTTTTTCTCGGAAGTGGTGAAAGATAAAGCTAATAAATTTTCATTCATGTTAGAATAACATGTTTTGCATACTTTAACATGTCCCTTTCTCTCCAAGCGGAAATAAAAGTATATATTTCATATTTTACTCAAAACCACTTTTAAATTAGCATTTAAAAAAAATTCCCTCCATAGTTTCTTTTATCAATATATCATCAAATCCTTGTGTTAAAGCGTAAAAAAACTACATAATATAAGCGTCATTCAAAAAATTAGCCCTGTAAGTTTGATACAAATACAAATGCGACGACCAGCAACAGGCTCGGGGCACAACAGGACTGGTTCTATTCAAATTATAGACCCCAATGAAGATCAATGGCCCTCTTAAAACTATCTACTCCTTTGCTCCTTACCGCCTCTTCCGGTAAACTATTCCAAGTTCCACTACTCTGCTAAAATAGTAATTTTTCGAATTTCCAGGTTAGCCTGAGATTTAAACAGCTTATAACAATGACCCCTTGTCCTGCTTTCCGCGCAAAAATTTAACCCTTTTGTATCTCTCATTTTGATAAATTTAAATGACTGAATCATGTCCCCTCTGGTTCTCCTTTGCTCAAGACTATACATGTTAAGCATTCTAAGTCTGGAATCATATTCTAAATTAGAAAATCCATTCACTCACCTTGTAGCCCTCCTTTGTACCCTTTCCAATAAATTAATAGATAGAGAAAAAGGAAGATTAAAATGAAAAATTCATGTTTCATGAAGCATTTAAAGATTTCATGTGAAGAACACTGAATGCTTTCGAAAGAATGAAAAGTTCTGATGCTTCTGTTTCTTTTTTATAAACAAGTATAATATAAGGTTGGAAAGATAAAACTCTTTAATGATACACAAAGTAAAGATCGAGTTTTTGGCCGAAATTGCCTTACCTGGTCCCGTTAAAAAGGAGAAGGATTCAACTATCCCTAAGAGAACTTCAGCAGTTCTTTTATCAAATAATGAACTTCATGGATCACTTTTACATGAATCGAACATTGAGTAAATGAAAAAATTAAAACTGCATAAAAATTTCATTTTTACTAATTCTAATATTCGAAATAAACCTACTTTTGAATATTTCTTAACGATATAAAGCAGTGAATAACCGCCCCTAATCAAGGGCTAAGGCAGAAACATGCAATACACCTCCAACTCTTTCATTTCTATCCATGGACTGCAGTTTCGGGCTTATTATGCCCTCATCAGCATGGAATGCGAAAGTAAACGAGTTGAAGGCAAAAATCCTCTTATAGAGCAAAGAAAGCCGAAAAAAACTGGTAGCTAATGTGAAATTAGAAAAAAAAGCAGTGAGTAACCGCTCCTTTATACCCGAGCTCTGCCTTAAAATTTTCGAGTTGTACCGTTCTCATGTGTGGTCGCTCGCTGGTATTCTAATTTCACATTAGCTACCAGTTTTTTTTCGGCTCTTTGCTCTATAAGAGGATTTTTGCCTCCAACTCGTTTACTTTCGTATTCCATGCTGATGAGGGCATAAGAAGCCCGAAACTGCAGTCCATGGATCGAAATGAACGAGTTGGCGGTGTATTGCATATTTCTTAACGAGTTTGCGCCTTAAAAGCACACTTTCCGATATGAAGTTGGCACAAAGGGAGTTTCAAACCTTAACCCAATGTAAAGTACAACGTTGAAAAGCACAAATACACAGGGGTACTGCAGACACGTGTTTCGGCGTTACAAGGAACGCCTTTATCAATGCAGAAAAATTGTGAGCTCATGGATGCACAGACACTGAAACACGTGTCTGCAGCCCCAAAGCAGAATACTGCTAAATTTGGAACGTACGTCCCAGAACAGATACTTGAACTGCAGAACTATTCTGTCCAAATGTGAGGGAAAATTCTGAAATTTTTTCTGCAGAAAGGCAGATTTTCTGCAATTAGTTTTTGTAACTAAAGATATATTTTGCAGAAACTCAGCGCAATTGCTGCAGATTTCTTCAAATTTTCCTGCAAATTAAGCTTACTAGGCAGAAAATCAAAAAGTGTAATTTAAGTAATTTTTTGAAACACTTGCAGGAATTTTAGATTTACTACGAAAGAGACAAAATCTAGAATTCGCTCAAAATTACATGTTTAGTTAAAAGATATCTGGAGAAAAACTGCATAAATCTGTAGCATTTCTGCAGAAAATTATCTGTGGCTACACATGTTATATACGTTAAGCGACCTCCCTCGAAGACTAATCTCTTAATGATTCGCTATATAAGACAAAAATTTTCCATTCAACATCTTCGTAGCCATCACTTGGTTGCACTATTGGCCATGTGCTGTTATTCCGAGTGAAAACATCGCTTCTAATGCAGTGTCAGAGCACTCAGAGCTCCTTGATGTTTGGAGAAACAGAGGCAGCACTTTCAGCTACCAAGAATGGAGACTGGGTTTTTTTATTTTCTGTCAAGAATGTGTGCCTGAAATTTCAATTTCATTTTTTTTTCTGCAGTAAGACTGTGTACTGGACAAATAAACATACTCCTTTCACAGACCTGTATGAACCAGTTTTGATTTTGGGATCAGTTTTCATACGCGAAGTGCTTGAAGTATTTGCAGAACAATTTTGGTCAAATGATTTTATGTTGCAAAACATCACAAAGTATTCTGCTTTGGGGGTCTGCAGTATCCCTGCGTAGTTGTGCTTTTTTAACGTGGTATTTATACTTTCCATTTATTGCACAAAGGTATTTATACACCGAAGAGCTATTACATTATGACTACCCTGCTAATAACATGTAGGACCACCTTAGCACCCAAAACTGCTTGCACCCGCCGTGGCATTGATTCCACAAGGTGCTGATAGGGAGTCTGAGGTATCTAGAACCAAGCGCTGACCAACTGGTCCTGCAATTCCCTCACATTGCGAGGGGGTAGCGTGGCAGCACGAATTTGGTTTTCCAAGTAGGACCACAAATTCTCTATTGGATTAATATCAGGTGAATTTGGGGGCCAAGACGTGACTTGAAAGTCACTGGAATGTTCCTCGAACCAGTCCATGACGATTGACCTTTATGACATGGTGCATTATCCTGTTGGTACGCGCCATCCCCCGCAGGAAACACTGTTGCCATGAATGGGTGAACCTGGTCGGCAACGATGTTCGCTACCTTTCCCACTACGTTCTAGTTACCTTTCCCACTTAAAAATTAATTTAAAAAATCTTGTTAAGCGGAGAAGACTTTTCAAAAGACACTTGCTTCAAGGATTTACTTAGGTCCTCTTTCGTTACACGCCGACGAAAAATCTGAAACACTAAAAATGCAAATTGAAAGTATTACATTAAGCATGAACATTAGGGTATGTCATAAAAATAAGTTTTTTTTTCCACTTGGTACACGCACTTTCCTATGTATTCACTCATTTTGAGTTGATTGGTACAAAAAAAAGTTTTTGGAAAAAAAGTTTAGCTACCGGGAAAACGTTATTTACATAAAACTCTAGTGTTTTTTATCAAAAAGTCCCCTACTTTCAGGTTAGGTCCTCTTTCGTTACACGCCGACGAAAAATCTGAAACACTAAAAATGCAAATTGAAAGTATTACATTAAGCATGAACATTAGGGTATGTCATAAAAATAAGTTTTTTTTTTCCACTTGGTACACGCACTTTCCTATGTATTCACTCATTTTGAGTTGATTGGTACAAAAAAAAGTTTTTGGAAAAAAAGTTTAGCTACCGGGAAAACGTTATTTACATAAAACTCTAGTGTTTTTTATCAAAAAGTCCCCTACTTTCAGGTTAGGTCCTCTTTCGTTACACGCCGACGAAAAATCTGAAACACTAAAAATGCAAATTGAAAGTATTACATTAAGCATGAACATTAGGGTATGTCATAAAAATAAAAGTTTTTTTTTTTTTTTTCGATTTGGTACACGCACTTTCCTATGTATTCACTCATTTTGAGTTGATTGGTACAAAAAAAAGTTTTTGGAAAAAAAGTTTAGCTACCGGGAAAACGTTATTTACATAAAACTCTAGTGTTTTTTATCAAAAAGTCCCCTACTTTCAGGTTGAATACGCAGTATAGCTGCGGGAGGTTTTTAAATGATTGTTCTGCTAACTTAAATACATGTTTTTAACTCTAATGAGCGTACTTTTCTTATAAAAAATACAGTTATACATTTTGTTTCTTTTTGTTTTTAAAAAGAGCTGAAACTATCGGTAATCATTCATGCTAAAACGGGTTGCACTTCTGGTCAATTGACACCGCTGTTTTCGTTAGGTAGTCAGCTGTTCAGGAAAAATACCACCTGCAACTGGGGAAGTGACCCCCCCCCTCACTTATTAACCCCCGCCCCCACCCAAGATATCTTTTGACCAGCAGACGGGTTTTGACTAAAATATCTCTCATCCTGCCTAAGATTTTTATATCAATTGCGCTTTCGGACTAAAGGCAGGTTAAGATTCTTTCTTGTTTTATTAAAGGATGGATTAATTTCCGCTAAAAACCTGGAAAACGAAAGGCACTAACAATTTTAAACATCGAAGAAATCGAACTTACAGTTGTACTCTCCCAAAAGCTAGAGCCGTCGTGTAATATTATGACGCGAGGAAATACCCTGGAATTTCTGTAGTATAGCTGTACGAAGTAAACGAAACTACCTTCATATTAGTAGAGCGGCAGTTACTTCAGTCAGGTTTGCTGTGTCATCAACCGCGGCAGTTGCTATCACATATAGCCTTTTGGATGAACTTGTGAAGGCAGTCCATCTCGGTGAAGATAAGGCATCTCATGTGCGATAGCAAAAAGGTATTCCATTCTAAAGAGCATGTTATGAAGCACTCAAAAGCAGAGGAGAGTTCCAATATCGCAAGAAGTAACTTAACTGCAATATTTGTAGAAAGCAGGAAGCACAATCCTTTAACTCTTAGTCACGATGAGAACACTGGTAGCTTTCGGAAAAGCATCAAAGAAAGACCGCAACAGAAGAGCGTAGAGATCGCTACCTCACTCACTATACACCAGAAGAAGACAACAAAGGAAAAACTGGCTGAGCATTATGAAATAGAATTATGTGACTGGTTGAAGGATATAGGTATAGACATTTGCCTCTAACTAATTGGCAGTGATACCTCGAATGAAATATCTGGCTCGAAAGGAGCTACATTACATCGAAAAACTCAATTAGACTTTTTAGGTATTTCTGCTGGTTTCACTTCAACGAGCAGATAATAAGTCATTTTGTCAAAATACTTGACGAACCAGCTTCTCCAGAAAAGAAATGAATTTGTACTGTAGGTAAACTGTCACTTCCCCAGGTGCAGGTGGTATCTACTTATATTAAAAACTGAGTATCTTTCTAACTATCTTTCTTTCTAACTATCTTTCTATGACACGCTTCTTTCTCCTGAACGCCAATGAACTGAAAGTCGAACCAGGTACCGATAGATAGGTAATTTTTCAGGCTTCATTAGTTTCAATTGATATAATTATACGATTTTAATTAGCGAAGATATCAATTAATAAGTAGTCAAGTTTAAAGCGATTAAGCCTAACCAGCGGGTGACCGAGCTCCGCTCGAAGAAAACAGGTATCGAAGCTAACTCGAAGATTTAAATTTTCAATTGTGATTTATCAAAACAATACATGTCATAAGAAAATTTGTAAAACCATTGGTGAAAAGATAACCGGTTAACATGCACCATTGTAAACTATTCTAAACAAAGTTAGAGTTTGGAAAGGGAACTATTCTATACACAGATAAAGTTTGAAAAGTCATAGGAAATAAAATGTAATTGATAATAAAAAATTATACAATTAAAGAAATGGTATAAAGTGAGCAGTGTAAAGATTAAAGTGTGTTGAAGTTCAATATTTTTGACAAATTTATTTAGAAAAACCAAACCTCGTGATTCCTCGTGGCCAAAAACCCCAGACCCCAAGTTTACCGGAGTTAATTAATTCTGGGGCGATTTTCGACTTGGCAACCATTCCTCGTATTACCCCTAACGTGTACCAGGGAACCGAGCCCGCTCGGTTAAAAAAAAAAAAAGTTTGTAAACTCGTGTTTTTGTCTGAAGTGCGAAGTACTTATTTAGATAAACTTGAAAAGCATTTTTGAGCCTTTGGTTGCAATTACGCAATCAAAAGAGCCGTGATTTATTTTAAAAAACACAACCTCATTTAATCCATGCTCACCGTAAAATCAAACCTAATTTAATTTCATTTGGCGCCGAAAGCGCGGGAGGGGTTGATGTGAATGGATGCAGAGTCCCTGTTCTCCAGTACGCATTTGGCTCTAGTTGGTTTTGACTTTCACTTCACTTTACACTCCAGGTCCCCCCCCCCCCGTATACATACCACAACTCGATTTTTAACCGGGATGGGACCCTGAAGAGCGCTCTGTTCATTTTTGAAAAAGGCGCAAGGACCGAGTAAACCCTTGGCCCAGCACACCCCAGAGGTTTCGTTTCACTTGGAGGATTTTGTGACCACGAACATTTTTAACGTCCCCCAGCAACCATTAATGAAGACGGTGGATCTTTGATCGGCGGCTATATGATCGACCCGAGACCCTCCGGTTACGAGTCCGACGACTAACCGATTGGACAACCGCGGCCTCAGGCCCCTATTTTGACGAGCCGACGCATCAAGATTACCACTTTGGATAAAACGTGTGTGAGGATTGTCTTTTCTGGCCAGTTATCGCTTTTTGGTAACTTTTTACGTAAATTTAACAAAGCTCGGCAATGTCCCGAAACTTTACTCTGGTAACCCTAATTCCTCAACAATGAAAAGTGAAAGTTAATGAGTTGGATCCAAAGTGGTGAAACTTAAGCTTGATGCGTCGGCCTGTCTATATAGCGGCTCTACCGCTGCCCATACCCAATTTTAACTTTATTTTGATCGGATCTCTTTTAAATTTTAAAAACAATAACAATTCTAACGTGTTGCCAAAAATTATTTGCCAAATACCATAAAAACATAAATTTACGCTGATGTGATTAAATGTGAAATCCATTGTTAAAACGTGGTTGCTATGAAACAGTATAACAATAAGAGTAATCCATAAAGAAAATGGCCTAGTAAGAAATCTTCTCAAACTTTTCATGAATCCTATCTGTAACTCCGAACTGTTCGACCGTAGCGCTTCAAAACCGACGCCAATCGATTCCCCGTGGCCAAAAACCCCAGACCCCCAAGTTTACCGGAGTTTATTAATTCTGGGGCGATTTTCGACTTGACAAACATCTCTCGTATTATAGTATAGGATAAATGATTAAATATGAAATCCATTCTTGCAAACCGTCGTTGCTATGAAACAGTGATAACAATGATAATGAGAATTTTGAATGAAGGCTTAACTAAAATCAAACACGAAACTCATAAGCGGGCCACTTACGTAGAAGTTTTATCGCTAGCTACTTGTAATATTTTGAAACATTCATTTGTTGAAAAGCCATCTACTTATATTAAAAACTGAGTGTCTATGTCTGCTTTTTTTCTTTGAGCGAGCTGAACTTACTGAAACTCTCCTCACCTAAAGCCCCTATATATACGGTCTATATATACGGTCTATATAGCGGCTCTATCCTCACCATCTTGAAAGCGCGAAGCATCTTAATAATTCGAATGATTTTTTATATAGGAAAAAAGTAAAGGCGTGAAGCGCCTATTAGCGAGCCGCCTTGGCGGGGAGTACTTTCTTGAAATTTTTCTCACTACTTTCAAGGCAGGAAGTGCCCGTGCAACGCCGGGCCACGTGCGTGGTATGTCTTTAAATCGAATGAACATTAAATTATATCAAATAATATAACTTCAGAATGAGGTAAAAGTTAGAGAGGGGAGACGTTATGCATCAACATGCCGCAGGAAGCTAATCTAGCTGCCCTGGCAGCTAGTTTACCTTGAACAGCTGACTGCCTAACGAAAACAGCGGTGTCAATTGACCAGAAGTGCAACTCGTTTCAGCATGAATGATTACCGATAGTTTCAGCTCTTTTTAAAAACAAAAAGAAACAAAATGTATAACTTTATTTTTTATAAGAAAAGTACGCTCATTAGAGTTAAAAACATGTATTTAAGTTAGCAGAGCAATCATTTAAAAAACTCCCGCAGCTATACTGCGTATTCAACCTGAAAGTAGGGGACTTTTTGATTAAAAACACCGGAGTTATGTAAATAGCGTTTTCCCGGTAGCTAAAATTTTTTTCCAAAAACTTTTTTTTGTACCAATCAACTCAAAATGAGTGAATACATAGGAAAGTGCGTGTACCAAGTGGAAAAAAAAACTTATTTTTATGACATACCCTAATGAACTTTTCATGTAGAAACCAAAGTGATGTCAGCCTGTTCTTGAAAAACTTCAATCGATCAAACAATATCTTGATAAGTCATGAGCATTATACAAGAAACAATTTCTTTAAGATCTTGCCTAGATCTCCACCACCAATGAATCTGAAAAACTAAAACAAATTAGAAATTTATACATCAGGCGAATATTTTGCGCTGCAAATGAAACCATTTATACAGCTCGTCTTTTTTTCAAATTAACCAACAATTATAGAAGAATCTCTTGATAAGACAAGCGGAGTTCTCAAGGGCCATTTGATGCAAATTATTAGCCTGGTTTGTTACAAGTCCCCGAAGAATCTCAAAAACTAAAAATGCAAACTGAAAGCCATACGTTTAGCATTAACGTTTTGCGAAAGAAATGAGGTCTTTATACCATTATACAAACAACATGAATTAAGCATAAGCGTTGTATTTAGTAAACAGTCTCATTCAAGGTCTGTTGGAAAAGTGTCCGACCTTTGGTTGCTAGCAAACTTTAAGCGTTGGAAACCTAATCACCCTAAAATTATCCTCAGAGACACTCCAAACTTCTGATAACAGTGCTATGATTGTCGGAAACATTCCAAGCCCGTTTTCCGAGTGAAGTATGGCTCTACTGTCGTTGCAGACATGATGTCCTTTCTTTCCTCAAATACCATACCTTTCAGTCACCACTTGCGTTTGAGGAACATCCAGAAGTCGCAAGGATGCTTCTCAAGAGATTAAGGAGTTTACTGAACTGATGAAGTCTGGTTTTTAGCTAAAAACTTCGAAATCAAGTACAAGAAGTTTACTAAAAACCTGTCACTGAAAGATATACGCAGCTATTCCGAGTGGTTTTCTCTTGGCTGCCGCGCAGTTTCTGGAAAAATTTGATGCAGTAACGCTGCTTAAGTAGTTCCGTCATTTTTCTGGAAATCGAAGAAAAAAACCACGATGAGGGATCTAGACTAACTCAGTCAAACTATTCGCCAATGACTGACGCTACTTAGACTAGAAAAAAAATCGCACAAGAGCACAAAGGGTTCAGGTCAGCTCAAGCAGGTGCCCTTTCATATCCAAATTTTTACACACATACAAAAAAAATTAAAAGAAAATAGTAATGTCCACTACTTTTTAGCAGCCTTTTTATACTATTTTTTTTATTTGTTCAAATGAAGGAAGAATGTCTTGCTAAGTAAAGATAATTATTCAAGAAACAACTTCGGTTTAGCATTTTATCGCGCTACCTTCCTCTAATTTGTACATGCGTCAGGTCTGATTTTCTCCAGAGAGAGGGGGGGGATGCAAAATAACATTCAACAAGGAAGAACAAACTAACAAAAACTGAAGGTATTGGGAAGTGCTGGTCCTTAACCTATCACTACTTTCATGGCTGCCAGGCACGGGGTTCGAAAACGGACAGCACTTTAAGGTTTTACCCAGGTCCCAAACCTGTGGGAAGCTGAAAAATTAAAAGTACGAATTAAAAGTCATACATTGAGCATAAACGTTGCATAGATAAAACCAAGTCTAACGTATTGTTATTTTTTATTGAACTTTTAATCGGTGAAGAAAGAAAATCTTCCGAAGTCAAGAGCAGTATTCAAGTAACGAATTCTTCAAATTTTCCTAGGTCTCTGCCTCCAAAGAATCTGAGAAACTAAAAGAACGAATTAAAAGTCACATTCTAATATTTTGTACAGGAAACAAAGCCTTTATATACAGCTCTTCTACTTTTTAAGATAAAACTTCATGAAGAAAATGTTAGCCAAAAAGAGGATATTTCAAGAGACACATGCTTCAAGTATTTGCCTCTTATCTTACACCCCACCGAAAAATCTGAAAAGCTAAAAACACAAATTAAAGCCATATATTGAGTAAACATAATGGTTTTGTGTGGAAAATGAAGACCATATCTGTTACTCTTTGAAGAAGCGTTTATCTGTCAATGAAGATAAACAGGCTAAATTAAGAAAGCTCATCAAGAAACCATTGTTTTAAGACTTTCTCAGGTCCCAACGACGGAGAGTCTGAAAAACCAAAAATACAAATTAAAAGTCATACATTAAAAAATAAATTTAAGAAAAAGTCGTCTTCGATATTGTTTAGAAGTTCACAAGCTAAGTAATGATAGAAATAAAATCTTGAAACTGAGAAAATTTTATAACGAGCGAGTACTTCCAGGGTTTAACTAGATCGTATATTTATTTCTCTTTGCCCATGAATCTAAAAAACTAAAAGTACACATTAAAATTCATGCATTAAACGTAAATGTTTACCAGATAACAATATAGTTAGGTTTCTCTTAATAAAACTTTTCTGCATTTAAAAACCAATCTTTCAGGAAGGATTTTCATTTATCAAGAAACAGACTGATTACTCTTAGCAAATCTATTTTTACTCTAAGTGAAGAAAGATTGTAAAGTTGACGTCAACACGTGCATGTTACTATTTGATGCCAGTTTAAAAAATATTTCCGAAACCAATGATTTCTATATACGTCATGTCATTGAATAGATAAACACTGACATCTTAGTACTTAAACACAACATAAGAACAGTTTCAAAGAGTTCAACACTTGAGTTCTTGCATAACTGAAGGAACTTTTCGCTGTTCAAACTGGAGTAACACAATCAAAGCAGTGAAGGGGACTTGACACTACAAGCTGAGATAAAACTTGACTTGAGTCTTCTAACTTCTTTTTTTACTCTAAACGCTGAAAATTTAGAAACATATCCCAACAAACTTCTACGTGACTAAACTATCCTGCAAAAGAAAAAAGCTATTATAAGCAGTTACAGCAACTATGTGCTGTTCGTAAAAATTAGTTGTTAGAAATTTAATGATGCTTACCAGTTTCGCCTTCGCATAAGAACAGCGGAGTTTTGTCGCTGGTCAATCTTCAGTAACGAACAAAAATCGCGAAATGCCGATGTTATGTTGTAAACATATTATGTAAACTTACAATTATTCTTATAGGGTTCTTGGTGCCCCTCACCAAGTCTCACAAAATCCCAAACGGAAAAGCAAAACAAGAAATACAAAAGGGAAGGGGGAGAACTCTTACTTCAACTGACGTCGACTGCAGTAAAAACAAGAGTTTTATTTAAACCCATACGTTCATTATTAATATGCGACTATATTGTTTGCGTCATGGTGTGTGGTCCCTAGTGTTTGTTGTACGTACAGATTATAACAGCGGGTTTTTACCCCTCAGCCATTTTCTTAAGTTTTCATCAATTGAAAGTAGGTAGACCCTCAAAATCTGACCCTTATTTTTTAAAAAAATTAAATCTGATTTCTTTGAGATTATAAAATTAGTCAGCACTTCATCTAATATGGAATCCATAACCGGAGGAAATTCAAACTTTAATTCGCAATATGCGACTACCTCGAATACTTCATCTTTCAAGTTGTTCTATCCTCAATAACTCTACACATCGATTTCACACATACATTGCAAACAGTAAATTGCTTTAAACTCCCAAAATAAAAAGATGTTTGCGAGCATTTTTAGCAATAACTATTTTCAAATAAAATGTCCTTTTTCAATACCAACATCTTCCGAAGAAATTCCAACACCTGCCTTACAAAACACACCAAATCACACAACTGAGCACTTACAAAGAGCCACGGGTCATCCATCCTATAACCAAAGTCCATTAGCAAAGAGGAAGGCGTCAACTCTCCCTCCCCCCTAAACTTTCTGCTTTGTTTATTGTACACTTATTATTTAATGCCGCACAGTCCGACCTCGAAAGACGCGCCTAGCACCGTTGAACGGTTCTATTTCAAGAAAGGGTGACAGCTTGATAAAGAAAATGCACCATAGTAGTATTTCTGCTTGATCCGATATTTATTTATCTAGACCTGAAAAGGAAGGTGAAAAAATTAACAAAAAAAAACATCAACGCAAACCAACACGTCAAATAAACGAAGCCAGCGAAAAACAAACAAAATCTCAAATTCATTATCTCTTATCACCATCACCCCAAAATAAGTAGAGGTTTGAAGCATGCGCAAATGCGACGGAGGTCGCCTGAAAAATATCAAACAGTAGTTATGTATGAGCATCATAGCCAAAAGTCCAGGGTGGCACTTCATTGTGCGGCATAAAACGGAAAAAGATGTGTTTGATCCAAAACATGCAGCCCTTTTATTACTTTTAAGAAAAGAACTCGCTCTGAAACATAACTATCTGAAATCTGATCCTTAACTAAATACTTTTAGAGGCCTTTATAAAAAATGAAGATCATTCAAAGGTCACTCACAGGGTAGGACTCCGATGGGATGAATCAATTGCCATTACCTCAAAAGAGAGGCATTTCCTTTCATGGTGAAAAATAAAAATCTTCCAATAGAAAAACAATCTGATGACAAATATCTATCGATTATCTACACAATCCTGCACTATCTCAGCTAACTAGCCTCAGACAGACAGTTCAGGATTTTTTTCTGAAACTTACACAACTAACATTTTCTTGCAAGTATACTTTCAAACAATAAAGATTGAGATTTGAAATTTTTTAAATTAAACGAAATAGGGGGGGGGCACATATTGCATCTTTGGTGTTCTCATGTCCATGGATACACAAAAAGTAGTAAGTCCCTAGATCTCATCAAAAGTTTTTGCGATTGCCGCCGCCAGTAACGCTGCATCAGGAATGTACAAGATCTACTGTATGGTGTCACAGAGTGGAACAATCCCGATCTTCATTTCATTTCACACCTCCAGGGTCCCCCGTACCTACCACAGCTTCGTGGTTTAACCGGGATAGGGCCCTGAAGGGCGCTCTGTTATTAATTTTGAACCAGAACCTAGGGTCGAGCAAACCCTAGGCCCAGCACCCCCAGAGGTATCGTTTCACTTGGAGGACTTTGTGACCACGACATTTTTAACGCCTCCCAGCCACCATTAATCAAGACGGTGGATCTTTGATCGGCTGGGATCGAACCCGGGTCCCTCCGGACACGAGTCCGATGCCTTACCGATCGGGCCACCACGGCCCAATCCCGATCTTCAGGAGGTTTGCAGTTGGGCATGCTAGGGTGTGGTCGGGCGCAGTGGCGTAGCTAGGGGTTGGCAGGAGTGGCCCTTGCCACGGGCGCAGCAGTCAGGGTGGCGGCATTTTGACCGATTAACTTTTTTTTTTTTTGGTTAAGTCCAAACAAACTGAAAAATGAAAATTTGATAGACACCCGAGCAGTGCAAACTGTGCCCCCAAGCTGCAAGACAAACCATACAAAATGTGCAACTTTGCTTTGGTAGATTTCGGTTAGATACACTAATGTTAGAAACATGCAATTCACCACCAACTCGTTTATTTCATCCATGGACTGCAGTTTCGTTCTTTTAAGCGTGTTTAAAAAAAAAAAAACGCTTTTCCTTAAAAAGCACGAAACTGCTATCTATGGATGGAATAAATAAGTGGGTGGAGTATTGCAAGTTTCTGCCTTAGCCCTGGCTTAGGGGCGGTTACTGACTGTATTACACTAATGTTAGCTTAAATCTATCTGGCAGGATAGAATTTAGTTATATGTGGTCATGTGTCAGTATAATAGGCTGATCTGCAATCGACCGATCTTATCCACTTAACCCTTCATGAACCGACGGGACTCACCAGGAAAGTACGCGATCATGGAATAATGAATTTTTTTTTTAATGAGTACCAATCGAAAGAGCATTGTAAAACATGTTTCTGGACGCACGCGTTTTTGCCCTCGCGCCCCCGTTATCGAAATATAAGGTCCTAAAGTCAGCTAATTTTTTTTGAAAAATCGCCAACTTCAGCGAGTTGTAATGAAACTGGAAGCTGCGGCGCGATTACACTATTTGCGTCTAGCGGGAAACCTAATTCCCATTTTTGGTCATCTGCAAAGCTTGTGGAAGACAGCTTTACAATAATCTTTTACTTTACCTGTGCGTGTTAAAGCAAAAAGCTACTATCAAGCCTATGACATGAAAAGCAGAGAGCTTTTTAAGGAGGAAAAACAACTTTAAACAACATCAAAATTAAATTTTATCTTATTATTTGCGATTAAAACAGGTCCCTTGTTTAAGGGGCCCAGGAGACAACTGAACCTCCTGTTTTTTTTAAGTGTTCGTACAATTCTGTAGCATAGGGGGAGGGGTGATATTTGGGTTTTTTAATTGTAAAAATTGCAAATATAATTTTTTTCAAACCACTTTTCTGTTGATGGGTCCCCCATAATTCAAGGTGAGTTCCCCTGAACATTTTTGTCAACTGCATTACTGGGTATGTAGGAATGGTCTTTCAAAAAAAAAAAAAAAAGTGCTCAAATAGGACTGTTCAAGCAAAATTATTAGGGACTAGGCTCGGGGTGGGGGGCAGTTTTTTTTTGACCTGCTAAAAATTTAATGAAAATGTGTTCAAATAAAACAATCAAACAGGAATTAGGTGCTTTCTCTGAGATATTTCGAAAGAAAAAATTGTTCGCTCCAATCGGACTTGTTCCTTCAAAAGCTATAAAGGAGGACAGGGGAAAAAAACGGAAATTCGAAATGGAAATATTGTTCAAATCCAGAAGTCGAATATGGGAGTGTATTGTCCTCACTGAGATCTTTCGATCAAAAAAAAAAATCGAATCGGACTATGCACTCAAAAGTTATTGCCGGGTTGTGGGCAGAACTGACCAATAGACAGACAGAAACACAGTTTCCGCAGCTCAAAACCCAACTTTCCTACTTTAAATTTCTCTGTGTATTTTATTATTTAAATTAAGTTGTGCTTTTTCGACTCAATTGTATTGAGCGTTTTTTTTTTTTTTTTTTTTTTCAATGCATCAGGTCTTCTTTCATGATTTTTTTCTCACCTATTTTCTACATTTACAGAAAAGTAAGCTAAAATTTGCATTGATTTACAATTTTGTACATTCTTTTCCTACCCGTTGAATATAAAGCAAAACTAGTTAAACGTTATTCTAGTGTTTTTAAACAGTACGAAATTAACATGCAATATGTTGTACATTTACGTTACAGAGACTTTTCGCTACAGTGACCTATTTTGTTCGAATGGCATGGATTTTTACAATGAATGTCGACTCTATTTCTATTAGTATATTTTAAGAATGGAAATAACTATTTCCCTCTACCCTTGATGTAATTTCCGACATGGATATAATTTTTCAGCTATTGACATTTACTGTTAGTTTTCTTTTTAAAATTTCTATTTATTTTTTCTCGATTTCAATTTAAAAAAAAAATAAATGTTTTTGCTAAGAGTTGGCAGATAGTGAAACTTCTTGTATCGATTTTTTTTTCAATAAGAACTGATATCATAATACATGACAATTTAATTTCTACCCCAAAGATTATTTATTTCATTTTTAGCCTACTTTCCCGTTAAAAATAAAAGAAAGACGAAAAAAGTATTAAAAGTAGCTTAATGCATCTAAAAAATATCGCCAAGTCCAAAAAATATCGCCAAGTTAAAAAAATATCGCCAAGTCCAAAAAATATCGCCAAGTTAAAAAAATAAAAAGGTAAAATGAATATCGAAAAATTAAAAATTTGTTAGCCTACTTTCCCGTTAAAAATAAAAGAAAGACGAAAAAAGTATTAAAAGTAGCTTATTAGCCTACTTTCCCGTTAAAAATAAAAGAAAGACGAAAAAAGTATTAAAAGTAGGTTAATGCATCTAAAAAATATCGCCAAGTCCAAAAAATATCGCCAAGTTAAAAAAATATCGCCAAGTCCAAAAAATATCGCCAAGTTAAAAAAATAAAAAGGTAAAATGAATATCGAAAAATTAAAAATTTGAAAGTAGGGTATTGAGATGGGGAATTTGTGCGTCGGTCGGTCGGTCGGTCGGTCTGTCTGTCCCCCCCTAATAACTTTTGAATGAACATTCCGATTTGGACCAACTTTTTTTTGTTGGAAAGATCTCGGCGAGTACAGCTCATTCCCATATTTGATTTTTTGATTTGAACAATTTTTGGTTCAACTTTGAGCCGTTCAAAAAACCGGTCCCGCGATACTAACTTTTTAATGAACAGTCCGATTTGAACAAACTTTTTTTTGTTGGAAAGAACTTTTCAAGGGTACTTCATTCCCGTATTTACATTTCCGATTTGAACAATTTTTCGTTCAACATTGAACCGCTCAATCAAGCTGTCACCCCTAATAACTTTTGAATGAACAGTCCGATTTAAAGAAACTTTTTTTTTGTTTGAAGCATCTCGGCAAGGATACTTTATTACCGTATTTAAAATTTCAATTTGAACACTTTTGGTTCAACATTGAACCGTTTAAGCAACCTTTCTCCACCTAATAAATTTTGAGTGAACAGTCCGAATGGAATAAATTTTTTTTTGTTCAAAAGATCTCGGCGAGTGCAGCTCATTCCCATATTTGATTTTTCGATTTGGACAATTTTTGGTTCAACTTTGAACCGTTCAAAAAACCGGTCCCGCGATGCTAACTTTTGGGTGAACAATCCGATTTGAACAAACTTTTTTTTGTTCGAAAGATCTTTTCAAGGATACTTCATTCCCGTATCTACATTTTCGATTTGAACAATTTTTCGTTCAACATTGAACCGCTCAATCAAGCTGTCACCCCTAATAACTTTTGAGTGAACCGTCCGAATGGAATAAACTTTTTTTTGTTTGAAAGATCTCGGAGAGGCTTTCCCATACATTCCCATATTTCGCTTTTTGATTTGAACCATTTTTCGTTCAATATTGAACCGTTCAGAAAAAAAATTAACATTAAGCGTCTACGGGGAATTTAAGTTGAATGTTGATCCTGAACTTAAAGTCATATTTCCTTCAAACTAACTTTGTAAGAAAATGGTTTTGATAAATAATGTTTGTAACGTACTTTTCTGAGTAATCTTCTGTGAGGACTCTGATTCCGACTCCGACTCCGCAAACATGGCGGAAATGCAGGCTCAGAAAAAAAATTACTGACTGTGCAGACGATTTTTTGTTTATTTATTCATTTGTTTTATTTTATTTATTATTATTATCATTATTTTTTGGCAGACGATGTTTTTTTTGTAACAAAAATATTTCATTCACGAGAACATTTTATTCTTTATTTATATTTAACAACTGGCAACAGATTAAAAGTGAAATTCGAGACATTTTATTAACGGACGAGTTTTTTTTTTCTTTTTTTTTTCTTTCTTTGATAAAATGTGTTTTGATGCTCTTTGTACTTTTATTTATTTATTTTTTTATTATTATTATTATTATTTTTTTTTTTTTTTTTTTGAAAACGATGGAGGATTTTTTCTACGGAGGAACTGTAACAGTTACACTCTTTGAAAGGTGCGACAAAACTTTATTTATTCGTTAATTGCTTTTTACGTGTCTATTTCATCTGATGAAAGGGGTATATTTGCTTTTCGAAATCATCTCTAAGTGCTAAAAAGGTACGTTTGACATAATTTTAAGTCTCAGATAATAAAGAGAATAATGATCAGATGCGAGAATGCCGATGTCGATGTACGGGAAAGTAGGCTCGTTTAGTTCTTGACAGAACTTCTTGTTTGTACATGAGCTCATATTAGCTGCTCTTCATACTTATTTAATTAATCTGAATTATTCATTAAGAAACACGTGCAATATATTTTAACGTATAATAATTAACACATATAACTTAGTTCAGTAAAAAAAACTTAAAATAACTAAGATTTTAAAATGTATTGTTATCATGCGTAAAAAGATAAAAAACTTTAACTTCTGTGTAATGTTTTCGTTCCTTTGGATAAAGCACTCTGCTTTCCCCATCATAGTCTTGACCGGCATTCTTTATTTTAGCTCATACACGTAGTTAACGTAAAACATTTTTTACTTTCTTTGCAAATGACCAAACATGGAAACGATGCGATGCCAAGCAAGCAGCGGAAAGGAGAATCGGGAGCTAGCTTCAATTTCTTGCCAAGTCTTCAAATTTGGCTACTTTTCGGCCGACTTTAAGACCCCTTATTTCGAAAACGAGGGGACGAGGGCACTTGATCTTTGGGTCAAAAACATGTTTCAGTATACTCTTTCGAATGGTACCATTTTTAACTTTTTTCATTATTACTTAAGTCGAGTACTTTCCTGGTCAGAAGTCCCGCCTATTTAATATTATGAATCCTAAATGTCTGGAATCATGCTGGTACTTAAAAGAACAACTTGTTGTACTTTGCTGAGCGGTCGACAGATAATACCTGCGATCGGAAACAGTTTTTTAGGAGCCCTAAGGCGTAGGAGGCCTTAAACCCTACAAATAATAAAAAAAAACTTGTTATATATGTTGTTTGATGTACTTTTAACTAAAAAATCAAAAAGAGTGTGGGTCATTTTCACCATATGTTTACATTTTAAAATTTTTAAGTAATTTTTTTAACTTGCTATTTTCTTTTAGAATCACTAACAGATGTTTTGTCACATATTTTAGGTGTGTGAAAAAGTAATTGGTTGTACACTTTGATGCATAATTAAGTGTTCAAATACTGTCGTAAAACTTTAAGGTACAAGGAAAATTGTCGTCCGTTAACATACAAAATCAATATGAAATCTCACTTTTAAACTGTATCATAGCTCCTAGAACCAACTTCATTTGAAATTATTTGCGTCCCTGAAGCTTAAAACGATGTTTGTGATCATTAAAGTATTGATCAAAAACTGTATGGTAACGGATTTGACCAGTAACGGACTTGACATTTCAACCAAAATGTCAAATTATGGCTAGGTTGTCGAATTTAAAAATTGAACAACAATATGCATTTTCTTAGAGTTGTACAATAAACATTATTTCGGGGTAAAAGTTGAGAAAAAGTCAAAATTAATACTAAAATCTTTGGTAACAGACTTGACAAAGAATAAAAATACGCACCTGGAAGAAATCTTGTGCGAAACGCCACAGCAATGTTTCTCGACTCAGGAAAACAAAATGGTACGAAATAGTTACGTCACTAGTTTTTTAAGTTAACTGAATACGTGTTACCATCTTTTGACTGCAATAAATACCTTTTTTAGCTAAAATAATCTTTGGGTAACGGACTTGACAAGAACTGCCGGACAAAATATATTCATACATTTCTTAATGAAAAAAAATTACTATTGACAATATTTATTAAGAATATCATACACTAATGGTCAATTTATAGAAATAATTTGTTGTATATACTTTTTTATACAATTAAGTATATGAAAAAAAATAGTTGAACTTGCGAAAATTGGAAATGGACAAGCGTTTTTGCCTTGATTCTCATTTTTAAAGACTTATATAAAAATAAATAAATAAATTTCAATAATTTTTCGAGTGATAGAATTTTTTTGGAGGTATTGCTCGCAGAAAATAATTGTTCGCATTGAATTTAAAATATACGTTTTGCTTCAAAATCGTCTTTTTAACCTCTGGACAGCAAATGTAAGCAAATTTTGAAAATGACCCATGTACAAAAATTCATTGCTAAATTTATTTGGGATATAAAGGATTAAAGGAGCTAGAAACAAACCTTTTCTCTCCGCTTCTTTCCAGCCTTTTTTTTAACGACATCGCTTCAACCTATCAATTACGTACTATACTTCGGAAATAACGCTCTACGGTTTTAAAAATCGGCGAGCTTTTGTTGAAAACATTCCGAATACTGATTTTTGGAATGAAATTTTATGATAACAGAAAATAACTCCTCTGTTGGTAACAATTTTTCTGTGGCGAAACGCCTA